>JAJOOS010017211.1:0-34478 GCA_029582725.1 Solanum chiquidenum
TTTTTTTAATTTAAATGCAAGAAGAGAAAGAAGAAGAGTAGAAGATTATTAGAAAAAAATGTGCTTGAGAAATGAGAGGAAGTTCCTCTATTTATAGTCAAAAAAGGGTAGTATGAACAAATATTTTTTGTGCCTTATCTGAAAAATCATGACCTTTCCAAGATGTCACAACACTTTGGAATAGTCGCAACTTTTTGAAAAAGTCTCAACTCTTTGGAAAAGTCACAACTTATTGTAAAAGTCACAACTCTTTGGAAAAGTCACATCTTAATGATAAAGTCACAACTCTTTGAAAAAGTCCCAACTTATTGAAAAAGTCACAACTCTTTCGAAAAGTCAAAACTCATCGAAAAATCACAACCCTTTGAAAAAAGTCACAACTTATCAGAAAAGTCACAAGTCATCGAAAAAGTGACGACCTAAGTTAGGGATAATATAGTAATTTAACATTCAAGTTAGGAGTTCATGCTTTTAAGATAATATAGATAAGTATATATACTTTTTAAAGCCAAAATTCTTCCTTTTTAGTTACTCCCAATTAATAAAAGAAGAAACCCAAGAACATCATCTTTCTCTCAATATTTCTCTCTCCAGAGTTTCTCCATTGAAGAACACCAAGAACTTGAAGGTTAGGGCTCAAGAATCCATCTTATCAACTCCAATTCGTGGGCAAAGCTTCAATGAAGGTATGGGAACCTTGATTCATGGAACATCTTTCTCCATGAAGCCTTTCAACTCTCGATTTCAAAATTGATACATAGTTCAAAAACTAGGGTTTCTATTCCAACCATGGGTTCTTCCTAAAAATGATTTATTATTATGTTAATTGCATTATATTATGGATGATTTTATGTTTAATGGTGATTTTCATTTTAAAATTCCCCTTGAACCCATGAAAACCCCTTGACCCCAATTTCAAGTAATTTGATGGGTGTATTGATGCAAGATGATTACTATGAATTGGTTCTATGTGAATTTAGTAATTTAATATTCTTTTGTTCATGCCTATTGTAGTATATTTAGGTGTACTTTTGAGACATGATTCATGATCTTGAAAAGGCGTAAATTGCTAGGGTTTGTACATGTTGATAAAAGTTGTGTATAACCTATTTATTGACTTAGGAAGTAAATCTCCTATGACTAGTGTGTAGAGTATGGTATTGTTGAAAGTATTGAACTTCTCTTACCTTTATACTTAATGATGCATGAATAGTCTAGGATGATGATGATGTATTGTGTTGATTCAAAGTCTAATTCTCATGAAAACACTATGAATGTAATGTGAAAGTCTTACTCACACACTAATGTTGATTCTAAGGTTGAAAGTACATTCTCACCTTTAATGAATCTATGAGCTATTTGATGGATTGTATTGAATGAAGGATAGAGCATTCCTTCACATATGTAAATGCAATTCAAGACTCTCAAATTTTTTGATAAACTCTTTTTTTAAGATTGAAAAAAATAACTTCTTGCTAATAAAACAAATCTTCATAACTGACGTTTATTATATTTTTCCTACCCTCCAACACATTCGGCCATCGATTCCCACAACCATACACCTTTCCTTCACCCTCTAGCACCCCCATAGCTTCCATCTCCATCACCCCACACCTTACCTTCCACCCTCTACAGTCATACAGTTTTTCTAGAAAACATTTTCTTTCGTACCAAACACAACAAAAACTCATGTTTTTCTCTTCATGGATTATTGGCTTAATTATTTATATGTATCTATAATCATGATGATGATAATTAAACTTGTATATATGAATTTTGTGTGACAGATAGTCTAAGGTTAAACTCTCATAAATCTTCATGGAAAATTCAGTGGAGCAAAGGCAGCAACTATAAAAAGATTCATTGATACTACAATGAATGTGGGGATAAAAGAGATCCTAGATGGGCTTACGGCACGATCACGTGTCGTAATTGATAAAGAAGTTGTTGCTGCTACAAGATCAAATGCTACTACAAGTTTGACTCATGCCTTTATTAATTCTCCGCAACCTTGTCTTTTGGCTTCCTCCAAACCCTTACCAGTTATAAGTTTAACTCCTTTTGCTTAGTGCATCAATCATGGTTTTGCCTCCTACATTTCACTTGAAGATGTTCAAAATTTTGTGAACTACACTCGCGTTGTGACTCATTCTCCTAGATACTGAGTTATTCATAGGTATATATATATTTACATGATCTCGATCTCTGTCTGTTCTGATACTATATATCTCGATCTCTGTCTGCTCTGATAGTCATGAATATATATATATACACACTATGAGAAACGTGTGAATTACATGGAGATTAGTATTAAAATTTGCATGAAAATAATTTTTCTGTATATTTCCATAACAATCCCCAGGAAAATTCCCATGTAATTCACACTTTTCTTATAGTGACAGGTACATGGACTGTGAGTTGAATCCAACATCCTCCTGAAACTCCATTGTCATCTTCGATCATGTCTATCTCAGTTTCCTTTGTAGTAACAAGATCTAAAATTGGAACGTTAACACTGGCATCGAAATGTTAGAAGATGCCAATGTTAACGTTCTAATTTTAGATCTTGTTCCTACAGAGAAAACTGAGATAGACATGATCGAAGATGCCAATGTTAACGTTCCAATTTTAGATCTTGTTCCTACAGAGGAAACTGAGATAGACATGATCGAAGATGAAAATGGAGTTTCAGGAAGATGTTGGATCCAACTCACAGTCCATGTACCTGTATATATATTCATGACTATTAGAACATATAGAGATCGAGATATATAGTATCAGAACAGACACAGATTGAGATCATGTTCATATATATACCTACGAATAACTCAGTATCTAGTAGAATGAATCACAACGCAAGTGTAGTTCTCAGAATTTTGAACATCTTCAAGTGAAATGTAGGTGGCAAAACCATGATTGATGCACTTAGCAAAGCAAGTTAAACTGATAACTTGTAAGGGTTTGGAGGAAGCCAAAAGACTAGGCTACAGAGAATTAATAAAGCCATGAGTCAAGCTTGTAGTAGCATTTGATCTTGTAGCAGTAGCAACTTCTTTCTCAATTACGGCACCTGATCGTGCCCTAAACCTATCTAGGATCTATTTTCTCCCCACATTCATTGTAGTATCAATGAATCTTTTTATAGTTTCTGCCTTTTGCTCAGCTAAATTTTCCATGAAGATGTATGAGAGTCCAACCTTAGACAATCTGTCACACAAACTTCATATATACAAGTTTAATTTTCATCATCATGATTATAGATACATATAAATAATTAAGCCAATAATCCATGAAGAAAAAAACATGAGTTTTTGTTGTGTTTGGTACGAAGGAAAATGTTTTCTAGGAAAACTCTATGAGTGTAGAGGGTGGAAGGTGAGGTGTGGGGTAATGGAGATGGAAGCTACGGGGGTACTAGAGGGTGAAGGTAAGGTGTGGGGTGGTGGGGATCTATGGCCGGATGTGTTTGAGGGTAGGAAAAACATAATAAGCATCAGTTATGAAGATTTGTTTTATTAGCACAGAAGTCATTATTTTAAATCTTGAAAAAAAGAGTTTATCAAAAGTTCTGAGTAACAAAAAAATTGAAAAATATTTTCATTCGTATCCACCGCACCCTTGAAACCATGTTGAGGTTTGATAAAATAGTTCCCTCAAACCATTTTGGATCCATTTTTTTCCCCATCAAATCATAATGAAACCAAATTATTGGCTCATATTTCTCTCTATTCATCTTCTCCTTTCCCGAAAAAGCATGTCTTCACTATTACGATTTGAAATATCAAGTTGTGATGCGCCTAAAACATTCCACCAGTGGGTAAGTCAACCATATCCCAGAATGTATAAACCTTGAATTCTTATCCCTTAGGAACTTCTAAATTTCTATTCTCCCAAATCGATTGAGAACCAAATTTTTCTGAAATTTTGAAATCTATATAAATCCATCATATCTCCATTGTTTTAAATGGGGGAAGGAACACCCAAAAGGCTAGAATTTCCTTTACTTGACTAGATTTAGGGCACTTTGTCCTCAGCCTAATAGTTGTGAAAATTGTTAACTTCTAAGCATTTTTCTTTTCTTTGTTATTTTTTAGTTGAAGCTCAGAGGTGGAATTGTTTATGGTTTTCTGAATAATCTGTTTGTTCAAAGTGATTTTTTTTTATTTAAGAAGAAGAGCTTAAACCAAGTTTTTGGCTCCTAAGATCATGTAATAATTTAGTATTTGACCTTGTATTTTCGTCTTAAACATTGTTTTGAGACTTGAAATATGTTAAGATTTATGGTTAGTTTTAGTGTTTAACAGAGGAGAATAAGAACTGATTGAAGAAGAAAAGGGAAAAGTCATTTCTATTGATAAATGAGACTGAATAAATACATCGTACCTTAACTAAGCTGATGTAAAGTAATGCTAAAAAATATGCTAAAATTAAGTTACTGTTTGCTGAAATTGAGGAACTAATACTTAAAGTAACTAACAGAGTTTTAAACAAACTAGGAAACAAAAAATAGCTAAATAAAGTTACTGCTTGCTGAAATTGAGGAACTAATACTTAACAATAACTAACAGAGTTTTAAACAAACTAGGAAATAGAAAATAGCTAGAATATAGCAATTTATTCTGGTGTGCACTTCCTAAATATTCTTCTTCCCTACGTCATCTTCTAGCTTGTATTTAGTTCATGTAGTTCTAGAAGACAAATGTAACACTCCTCATGGCTCAAGAACTGCATAGTCCAAGTGTAACACCTCGAACTTCCATCAATTTTAGTTTTGGGTCAAATTCAAACAATCATATCTTTTAGAACATAAAGATTTAGGTGAACCATGACCTATAAAATTGAAGGCCTTTGAGTCCTCTTTCCAATGCCACCAAGTTTACTAAATTTTGAGCTCCAAATAAAAAGTTAGGACTCTTTGAGTGAAGCCTCTATAGTTAAGACATTTCATCCGTTTAAGAAAGGGGTATTTTGGTCTCTTCCTTACCCCACTAGGCTTGACCACGTTTTCTCACCCACACCCAATTTATGGGTCTAATCAGACTCTAAGTTATTTTTCACATTCCTAAACACTTAAAATTTTAGGGTGAAGTTTCAAGAAGAGGAAAAGATGGGTTTTAACCGTTCATTCAACGATTGAGAAATTTCACTAAGAACAATGGTTCTTTCCAGGGTATGTGATGTTTCTCATAGTAATTGTCACACCACGAGCCTACACCATGGATGTAGCCAACCCTTGAGAATCATCGTTGGTTCCAAAGCGAACCCTAGCCAACTCTTGGCCTGGCTCACTGCTCAGTGGAAGACTTACTCAACAAAAGAAGAACTTCAATTACAAAGATTTAAATCATAAGGTATCAACGATAGCTTAACCCAAAGTATGTCTTGAAATACTTAAAGCAACTCAAAGTCTCAAATCATCACAAAGGAAATAGTGAAAGACTCCTTAACTATAACTATCTATGAAGCCTTTAAATACTACGATAGATGTCGGCATAAGACCCACAACATCTTAACCAAACTGAAATATAAATGTAGAACCTACTAGAAAGCAAAGAGGCTCACCAAAGCTAACTAGAATACAAAGGTATCAACGAAGTGCCTGTTGATGACCCTGAACACCTGTATCTGCATCATAAAAAGATGCAGGTCGAATAACATCAGTACATTGAATGTACGAGCATGTAAGGGGAAAACTGAAAGTAATAGTTAATTGAACTGATTAAGTGGGAAGACAATACTCACCTCAAACTCAACTCCAATATGAAAGCAATAGTAGGAAATGCAATATTTAAAGCTTTTAAAATAGTAGACATCAACTCAAATGTATAAAAATAAAATAACATACTCTTTACTCTTATTTAGGTGATTCTCTAAGCGACAACCATCACTATGAACTATGTTATGATACAACGTCTTGCCCATGCTACTAGAATTGTCCTATACTCTGCTGGGGTATATAATATCTCAACTAAGTGGATCCATCCACTAAGCTATTATTAAAAGTAAAAAAGGAATCATCTAAAAAGTATGATCCTTTACCCATGTTGGCATACATAGTTTATGAATATTTTGGGCTGTCTGAACTCATCCCTATATCGGTGCTCAATACTACTCCCAATAATATATTTCTCCATTTGAGGTAATTATTCAAAAGACTCTCTTAAAAGAGGTAATATTCTGAAACTTCTCTGAACTCGTAGCTCATTTAGAAATCGATGTTTCTCTATTTTAAATGTAAAAGTATTACATTTTGGGAATACTTAGTTACCTTATACGCATTTTGAAACATGAGAAAAACTCTTCTCATTCTCATACTCATTTACTCAAGATTTAGTTCAAAATGATAATCAATTTAAAGAATTCTCAAAGTGACTAAAACGGACCTCTTAACTTTCCTCTTAACCTTACTTTAATTCGAAATGTGAATTAAGACATGTGATTATGACATGTAAGATCTCTCAAGAATTACAAAAGACTCTAAGAGTTCATATTAAGAAGAGAACGTACACATGATTTGAATAAACACATACGGAAATAAGGACGGAAGAGTAAGGACCTGGCGACCCTGGCTCACTGAGTGGCACAGGACGCCATCCCCCAAATTACCAAGTAGTTTTTGGGGTGCACTGCTGGCTCAGCGCGCCAGAACCCAAACTACTGGCCAGTAGTTTGGGCGTTATGGCTGGCGTGACGCTCTACCCCTCTGCCCAGAAACCCGATGAATTTTCTTATCAAATTTCAAGTCCTAACTCATCTAGAATCGAATGATTTCCTCCAAACTTTCTTTGATTCATAAACACAATACAAATTTAATGAAATCCCACACAAATCTATCAAGAAGCATCACTCATTCACAAAATCCTCACCTCAAAACTCAAAACCTCCATTGTTAAAGAATGGGGCTAAAACACAAGAACTTCTCAAGAATATCAATATAAACAATCTCATGGATGAATTGATGAATGAAATTACATTATTGGCGTGAGGGCGAACAAACTCAACACTATGAGAAGCCTACATACCTCGAAAGAACCCTTTTTCTTAGCGAAATTCCTCAACCTTTGATTGAACGCTTGAAAACCCTCTTTTCATCTTCTTGAAACTTAGTCCTAAAATTCTAAGTGTTTTGTAATGTGAAAAATAACTTAGCATCTGATTAGACCCTTAACTTGGGTGAAGAAAAACGTGGTCAAGTCGTGTGGGGTAAGGAAAAGACCAAAGTACCCCTTTCCCAAACGGATGAAAAGCCTTAAATGGATAGGCTTTACTCAAATAATCCCAACTTTTTACTCGCACCTTCAAATTTAGCAAACTTGGTGGCGTTGGAAAGAGGACTCAAAGACCTTCATTTGAAGACTCATATCTCCATCAGTTTTAGTTTTGAACCAACTTCAAATGACTATATTTTTTAGCACATAAAGAGTTAGGTGGCCCATCACATATCAAATGGAAGGTCTTTGAGTCTTCTTTCCAACACCACCAAGTTTGATAAAGTTTGGTCTCCGAGTTAAATGTTATGGTTGTTTAAGTGAAGCCTCTCTAGTTAAGGCATTTCATCCATTTGAGAAAGGGGAATTTTGGTATTTTTCCTTTCCCCACTAGGCTTGAACACACTTTTCTCACCCAATTTAGGGGTCTAATTAGACACTAAGTTATTTTTCACATTCCTAAATACTTAAAATTTAAGGGGGAAGTTCAAGAAGAGGAGAAGAGGGTTTTCAACGTTCATCCAATGGTTGAGGAATTTCGCCAAGAACAATAATTGTTTTCCAGTATGTGAGGTTTTCCATAGTAATGGAATTGTTCGTCCTCACACCAAACATGTAATTGTTCCATTAATTTATCCATGACATCGTTTATGTAAAGATTCTTGAGTAGTTCTTGAGTTTTAACCTCATTCTTTAACATTGGACTTTTTGAATTCTTGAGGTGAGGTTCTTGTGAATAAGTTGTGTTTCTTGATAGAATTTGGGTGGTATTTCAATGAATTTGTGTTGGGTTTATGAATCAAAGTGAATTCGGAAGAAAAAAATTGATTCTAGATGAGTTAGGGCCCAAAATTGAACAAGAAAATTCTTCAACAATCTGGTTTTAGGGTGGCGCAGAGCCCCCCTAAAGCCCCAGCAATTTGGCGCGTCAGCTTTAGGGTTGGTGCCCTGTGCCTACAGTGTGCCCCAAAGCAGCCCCAAGACTGTTGAGGCTGGCGCGACGTGCCACTACTAGGCCAAGGTCGCCTGACCCTTTTCTTATCCATTCTTCCTCCCGTATGTGTTCTTTCAAATCATGTCTTCACTCTCTTCTTGTTATTAACTCTTAATATCTTTATTAATCCTTGATAGATCCTGCATATCATGATCACATCTCTTAATTTAATTTACAGTTCAAAATTTAAGTAAAGTTAAGAGGAAAGTTTAAGAGGTTATTTTGAGTCAAATTTGAGAACTCTTCTTCAATTAACTATAGTTTTGAACTAAATCTTTAGTAAATGAGTATGAGAATGAGAGGAGTTATATTTAATATTTAAAAATGAGTATAAGGGAACTAAGTATTCCCAAGTGTAACACTTTTACCTTTAAAAGAGAGAAACATCAATTTCTATATGAGTTTATGAGTTTAGAGAAGTTTCAGAGTATTACCTCTTTTAAGAGGATCTTTTGAGTAACTACCTCCAATTGAGAAAGAGTTATGTTTTATACATTTGAGCATGAGTTATATATTATTGGGAGTAGTACTGAGCATCGATATCGGGATGAGTTCAGACAACTCACATTTCTCATAAACCATTTCACCAACATGGGTAAGGGGTAGTACTTTTTAAACAACTCCTTATTGCTCTTAAGCATATCTTAATGGATCCACTTAGTTGAGGTGTTCTATACCGCGGCAAGGTATAGGACAGTTCTGGCAGCGTGGGCGAGACGTTGTATCATCACATAGCTCTTGTGATGGTTGTCAGTTAGAGAATCACTTAAATAAGAGTAAAGAGTATGTTATTGTATTTTTATACATTTGAGTTTGTATCTTCTGTTTTCAAAGCTTTAAATATTGCATTTATTATTATTTCTTTCATATTGTAGTTGAGTTTAAGGTGAGTATTCTTACCATGCTATTAGTTCAGTTATATATGTTTCAGTTTTCCCCTTATATGTTCGTACATTCAATTTACTAATGTCATTTGACCTGTATCATTTTATGATGCAGATACAGGTGTTCAGGGTCATCAAGAGGCACTCCGTTTATACCATTTTGCATTTCAGCTAGTTTTGGTAAGCCTCCTTACTTTCAGGAGGACTTCACGCTATCATTATTATTTTTTTGAGTTGTCGAGGATCCTGTCCTGATAGCTTTCATAGTATTTAGAGGCTCCATATATAGTTAGAAGTGGAGGAGTCTCTCCCTATTTCCTTTGTTGATGTTTTGAAACTTTGAGTCCCTTATTTATGTATAATTAAGTATTTTAGACATTTACTGAGTTGGGTTATTGTTGAGATGCTTTGAGTTAATTGTTGGTAGTTGGAGTCCCCATTTTTCTTGAGTAAGTCTACCGCTAAGTAGTCACCCAGACCAAGGGTTGGCTTGTGGACCAGCGATAGTTCTCAAGTGCAGGCCATGTCCAGGGTGTAGGCTCGGAGCGTGACACCAAGGTTCATCCTAAGGAATTCAATCTTATTAGCATGAAATGGCTTAGTGAACATCAATATTTTAATCTTCCGACTTGCAATAAACCAACTTCACCTCTCTGTCTGCTTGCACTTCCTTGAGATAGTACAATTTGATATTCAAATGTTTTGTTTTTCCCTGAAAAAGTAGATTATGAGAAATTTTCATGGTTGTCTGTTTATCCACAAACACTTTCGTGCTTTCTTGTTTCTACAGATCAAGAGCTAACATAATCTTCCTTAGTCAAAGAGCTTGATTAACAACTGATATTATAGTTTCAATTCAGCTTCTACTGTTGTATGTGCCATGATACCCTGCTTCTTTTTTAGCACTATGAAAATCATCCCGAACCAACGCTAAAACAATTACCCGAAATAATTTTCATGTCATCATTTGACCCAACCCAATCAGTATCATAATACCCTTCCAAGTTGAAGTTCTGAGTTTTCCTGAACCTAATACCATTGTCCAAAGTTCCCTTGGTTGTGCCACGATACCTTGCTTATTTTAGAACCATGAAAAACATCCTGAACCAAGAATAAAAAAATCACTTGAAGTGCTTATGATGTCATGATATGACCCAACCCAATCACTATGAGAATACCCTTGCAAGTTGAAGTTCTAACTTTTCCTGAACATAACACCATATTCCAAAGTTCCCTTGACATACCTTGTCACTCTTTTGGCTGCTTTTATGTGCATTTCACTTGAACAATTCAAAAATCTAGATAAGACACTTACTGCTTGCAGAATATTGGGTCTTATGGTAGTGAGATACATGAGACATCCAACCATACTTCTATAACTTGCCTTGTCAACCTTGTCACTACCATCATCTTTAATCAACTTTTCTTTCTGATTCATTAGAGTGTTCATAGGTTTGAAATCTTCCATTTTGAACTTCTTTATTGTCTCCCTTGCATATTTGCTTTTAAAAATGAACACTTCATTGTGGGTTTGACAAAGCTCCATTCCAAGAAAGTAAGACAGTTCTCCCTAGTCTATCATTTCGAACACTTTCTTCATCTCTACCTTGAATTCATCTTTCATTTCAAGGTTATTGCCTATTACAAGAAGATCATCAACCTAAAGTGCTATAACCATAATATTAGAAAATATTTTTTCAATAAATAGAGCTTAGGCTTTTTTTAAAACCTAAGCCTTGCAAGTGATAATCAATTCGATTGTACCAAGCCCTTGGAGCTTCTTTTAAACTGTAAAGGGATTTCTTGAATAGATACACTTTGTCGTCATGTCCCTTTATAGAAAAACCTTAAGGTTGCTCCACATAAATTTTCTCATGTAGAAAACCATTTTTTAAAAATGGACTTGACATCTGATTGAAATATTTTCCAACCTTTTTTAGCAGCAATAGCTCGTAACAACCTTATAGTATCAAGCCTAGCAACTGGAGAAAAGGTTTCTGAATAATTGACTACAAAATTTTGTGAGTTACTTTTCACAAGTCTTGCTTTGAGCTTGTTAATAGATCCATAAATATTCAATTTCGTGCGATAAAACCCACTTCACACCAATGATCTTCCTATGTTATGGTTTTTCCATAAACTGCCAGGTCCCGCTCCTCTCAATAACTGCAAGCTTCTCTTCTATTGCAACGTTCTACTTGGGATTGGAAATGACTTCTTAAAATCTAGAAGGCTATAAAATGGACATATTGCATCTCTGGTATATGCCAGAGTGCGACCTTGTTCCTCTCACATATTGATCATCAATGTTCTCATCTGAATCTACTAGATTTCTTGTGATCTACTTCTGGTTAACTTCTTCCCAGTCCCATTACTTATTCTCCATAAAAAATATATCTTTGATTATCATCATTTTTTTTGTATGAGGCTGAAATATTTTTTAAGATTTGGAGATTGTACTATAATAAAGACTCCAAGTTCAACTTTCTTATCTAACTTGTCCCTCTTAACTCGTGGAATATGTGAGAAGCACAAACAACCAAAGATTATTAAGTTTTGTAAGGATGGATTATACCCATGCCATGCCTCAAAAGGTGTCTATTCCTTCACGACTTTTGTAGGCAACCAATTTAGCAAAAAAAAAACAACAATGTTAGTTGCTTCTATCCATAAATTTTTTGGTAGGCCCTTCTCACATAACAAGCATCTCGACATCTCCATTATCGATTTGTTCTTCCTTTCACTGACACCATTTTATTGCGGAGTATATCAAACAATGAGTTGATACTCAATTCCTGCAATTTCACAAAACCTTTTAAATAGATTAGATGTGTACTCGGTACCATTATCTGATCTAAGCATTTGAATCCTACAACCACTTTGATTTTGTACCAAAGTTTTAATTTCCAGAACACTTCAGGTACTTCATATTTGAACATGAGAATATAAATCCAACACATTTGTGTCATAACATTAAGAATGCTATAAAATAGTTACTTCCGTTAAGAGAAGCAGTCCTATGTGGTTCATACAAATCAATATGAACTAATGGAAGCTTCATTGATGCTCTCCGGGTTGCATTGGCAAAAGGCATCCTAGTTTGCTTTCCCAATTGACCTATGTTGCAAGTTGCATGTTCATCCTCCATAAGTGGTAGTCATCAAAACCACATCTTTCTTCAACATGTGCAAGAGTGCCCTGTGATGAAAATGTTTGAGTCTCTTGTGCCATATATTTTTTGACATCTCTTGGCTCGATAGACAGCCAACGTTTTCTCCATTGGATCAAAGGAAAAACTCTTTCCTTTCATTTTAACTTGACATATTTGTTGGCCCTTTGGATCAAAGATCACACACTTCTTATCCTCAAATGTAAGATTAAAACCATTTTCTAAAAGTTGCCCTACGTTGAACAAAGTTTGATCAAGTTCAGGAACAAAAAGTACATGTGAGATTAACTTTGTAGTTGAGTAGCTTTCAATAGCTATTGTGCCTTTCCCTTTGGCTAGAAGATGATCCCTATTAACAATTATGACTTTAGAGATTGCAGATCTTTCTAACTCTCTAAAAATTTCCTCATCATGAGTCATATGATTTGTACAACCGCTATCAATTAACCATCTTTCGCTTCAACTAGCTTCTACTTGCAAAAGAAGTAGCCACAAACAATTGATCTTCTTCTTGTTCGTCTGCAATTTCAGCTCCATTTAATTGTTATGGTCCTTTTTATTTGCAAATAATCTCAGAATGACCAAGTTTATGACACTTTATGCATCTCATATCATGTTTTTTCCAACATTTGAATTGTGGATGATTTCTCTTCCCACAATGCTGACATGGTGGATATTTTCCACTTTTGTTGTCGTTGCTAGAATTCCTATCAGTTGCAGAAACTTTTGTTTATGTAGCATAGCTATTCTTAACTTCTGCTTACTACCTTTGCCTCCGACATTGAATTGATGCCTTGCTTGCAAAGCTACTTCAACAGTTGCCTCGTTCCTTAACATTCTTCTTTTTTCATGTGCTTGCAAGAAGTTTAAAAGTTCCGCCAAAGTAATGTTTGATAAATCTTTTGTATTTTCCAGTGAAGCAATTGTTGCTTCAAACTTTTCAGGTAAAGTAACAAGGATTTTCTGCATAATCCTTGTATCAGAAAGTTCGACACCAAATAACTTTACCTTATTAGCCAAACTAATAAGTTTATCTGAGTACTCTTTAATTGTATCAGATTCCTTCATTTTTTGCATTTCAAATTCCCTCACCAGGTTTAAGACCTTCATGCCTCAAATTCTTTCATCTCCATAATGTTCCTTTTTCATAAAGTCCCATATTTCTTTAGCTGATTTAAGAGTCATGATTCTGGAAAAATAGTAGGAGATACTACAACATAGAGACATGCCTTCACCTTCAACTTCATGTTCTTCTTCTTTTTATGAGTTTTAATCTGAGCCATTGTAGGATTGTATGGTAAAAGAGGAACTTCAAAATCCTCATCTACTGCCTCCCAGAGATCACATACATCTATGTAGGTGATGAGTCCACAAATTGAACTTATTTAGGGCTTTATTTTAACAGAAATAGTGTCCTCAAAAGCTTATTTAGTCTAAATATCTGATGAAAACATTTAAGTTTCAGGTATTTGAAGTTTTAGTGGAAGCATGGACACTTAGGCGCAAAAAAGGAACAAAAAAGCTGAAAAGAACGAAGAAGCTGAAGCCTGAGCTTCACCAAGCATGCTTGGCGATTCGCCGTAGGGACGCACTCCTTCCTTTGTTCCAGTACACGAAGCCCTGAAGGAGAAGGATCAAAAAGGCGATGAAAGGAGTAGTCAGCGTTTCGCCAATCTGTTCCGCAAAGCAGAAGTATACCGCCCAATGATCCAGAACACACAGATGTTGAAGGCAAAGCACAAATGACGATGAACTAAAATAAGGGCGAATCACTGAGTCATTCATCGTTCGCGACTAACCTCGTTGAGTGATCTGCCAACACTATTTTCTGAAGTCTATAAATTCTAAACTCTTTACTAGTTTGTCTGTGGAAAATTAGAGTCAAAATAATATTATAATTTTTACTTTAGCTTTCATATTTTCCCTCAAGTTTCGAGAGCGTTTTAGGGAGACTTGAAGACAGAAGGAGTTCATATTCCCCAAATTGGAAGTGGGTCTTCGACATTCTTCTTCCTTTCCTTAAATCAAGGTTTAATTTCTTATACCCATTTGATTTCTTTATCATTATAGGTATAATTTCCGATTTCTTGATGTGTGTCTAAAAACCCCCATTCTTGGGTTGTGATTTAGGAAATATGTGTTAATATTATTGTTGGGTCTTGCTTGCTGATAGGTTAGATGCATATTAATGGTGATTTCACCTAGTGGTTGTGGTTTAATTTAATGGGTTTGTAGTTGCAAATACATAACCACCCATGTATTTTCGGCTTGCGAGAGAGAGAGGTCGCGAAACCAAGATCGCTAAACTGATGGCCTAAGGAGTGGGTCAACATGAGGTTCAGCCCGAGAGGGTTAGCCCTAGTCCCATATCCTAACACTCAGCTCGAGAGAGTGAGTGGGGTAAGGCGTAGGCTGGCCTTCATGCGGCAGATGGATGTCCGAGAAGAACCCATTTGAAATAGGGTAAGTTGCCCGAGAGGGAACCTATTTCCATCTAAAGCTTAGCCTAGTCACTATTATGTTCCAAATTTCCTATCGAAAGCATGTACCCAACGATTTATATCAATATATATTGCGGTCACAGCCAAGAACTTCTCCCCATACTTGACTTTCCATATTTTTACTGTTTTAACTATACTTGTGATAAACCTCCAAATCTATATTTGACACTTTCGTGTCACCCACTTGAATTTACTTTATTTTTATTCGATAATTTCTCAAACTACAGCTAACTAGAATTTTTTTAGCCTAACTACTATTTTCACTACCACTTCATTGGGACACGACCCCCACCCTTGGTTGGGATACTATATTATCAACGATCGTAGACACTCGAACCGTAGGTTAGTGTCGTTGGTCATGATAAGCATCAAAATGGCGCCACTGCCGGGGAGTGGTGTCACGTGAAAATCCAGTTAAATAAGTTTTTGTTCTCCTTAACTGTAGTTCACTAACTTTACTTTTATCTTTGTTTTTATTTTTGAGTTGTTGTGTAAGGTAAACATGTCTACGATTGAGCTGATGGAGTTTCCTCCTCTAGAGGCAATGGTATCTCAGGACTACATCTTAACCTTCAAGCAATTGGAGGGTGAGCGGATCCATGAGTCGTGGGCTAGATTTAACACTTTTCTCATTCAATGCCCTACTCATGGAATCCCTAGTATAATACTCCTTGACTGCTTCTATAGAAGCCTTGGCCCCAGAAACAAAGTGTTGGTCAATCAAATCATTCTGGGTGGGATTTCCAACAAGCCATATGCTAGGGTAGTCCAACTTCTTGACAATATGGCTAAAATGAGCCAAGAGGTAGAAAAAGACTTCATCATGACTGCACTAATGACCAAAATATATGGATTGACCAAAAAGATGGCAAAGATCGAAACTCAGTGTAAAAGGAAGGAGAAAAATTCCCTCCCTTATGAACGAAGAAGTCCTAACGCCGAGGATACCAAATGCATTGAGGGGATACTCTCAGATAATCTTCACAAGGTGATCGAGCAAAACAAAGAGTTGGAGGGATTGAAAGAAGACTTTAATGGGATGAAACGAATGATTTGGTCTCATTCCAAAGTTGTCCAGCTGCTCGAGAACCTTATGAGTCAAGCATTGCCGCATCTCCATCAGCAGAAAAATGGGGGGTTACCTAGTGGGGATATGGCCAACCCCAACATTGAAGCCTGAGTAATGACTTGTGTCGTGCCACGATGTTAACTAAGGCGCTGTTTCGGAGGCAACCCAAAACCCTTTAATTGCTTTTTATTTCTTGGAAAAATAATGGTGTTTTATTTGTAAAGGTTGAAGTTAGGGAAGTGCTGGAAAAAGTGTATGAAGGCAAGCAACAAATCCATTTGGTGTGTCGCCGACTAGTTCGGCGAACCCGATTTCTTCCATCATCAGACTCAAGATAGCGTCAGCTTGGATCCTGTAAAACTAGGTGGTCTGCAGAAATTATTGGAGTATCGCCAACCATGTTAGCGATCTCGATGAAGACTGCCGTTGGAATTCCCATATGAGCTGAAGATTCTATTGCAATGGGCAAAGACACTAGATATTCGGTGCTGCGTCGAGTGATTGGGTGACCCCCACCTAGATCGCCGAATGGGTGGAAACTGGATGGGTTTTTGCATGCGAAAGGTTTAAAAGTCCCACTTTCCTTTACTCTCCCTCAACTTATCTTCTTCACAAACTCACACCAGCACTTTAGCTTTATATTTCTTGCATTTTTTAGAGTACTTTAGTTGTTGAATTGTGCTCAGAGTGGGATTGCATTGCTGCCTAGCATCTCAATAGCATTTTAATCGGCAGCAAAGGTTGGTAACTCAAACCCCGTATTTATGTCTTTAAAATTGTACTCATTTGCATAATATGAATCATTGTTGAGTCTCTCTGAGTTGATTAAATTACATACATTCTCAATTAGTGTTCAATAACTCTTGTTTAAATGATGGAATCTCGCTCACATGCGACTAAAAATGAATTAATTTACTGTGGGAGTGTGTAAGTGCTTTGGGTCTTCGTTGAGTTGGGGTTGTAGAGGCTTAAATTGAGTTATAAAAGGTTGGAGGGTAGAATTTGGAAGGATGGGTTGAAAATAGGCATGTTGGGCTGTTTGGCGAGCTGTGTAAAGCTCGCCGAACCACTCGGCGGATCGCTGAACGTCCCCAGTTCCCCTTCAATTTAATGCCAAATGCGTATTTGACTCTGTAACTTTTGGCGACCAAGATTGGGTCACCATATACACTTGGCGAACCGTCGAAAGTTTTCTGCTCGCCCTTTTTGTCTGCACACTTGAACCCTTTACGCGCATCCCCGGAGTGGAGGAGCATTTTACCAACTAGTTTGGTGAAGTGATTCCACACTTGAAATTTCCCTGCACCTGTTTAAATATTGTCTAACTTTTTCTCTAAGACTTTGCAGAAATGGCTAGACCAAAGGTCACAGGGAGAGACATGCCACCCCGACATATAAGAGCAAGAGATTTCAAAAAAGATGAAAAGATAGCAGGACTGGCCAAAGAAAGAAGAGAGACTAAGACAGCTAGTTCCAGCAGGAGGGTCCCCATTTATCCCACTATTCCTTTGTGGAAGCATGGAATTTGCACGGCTATAAACTCCTTTCTGGCTGCCCATGAATTGGACAAAATGATTGCAGCTAATAGTGGTGCAAAAGATAAGGGAAATGAACACAATGAGAACCAGACTGATAATCCAGGGACCATTGTCAAATTTCAGGCTGCTGCATGAGGCAACGATGCCCCAATAGATGGATCAAGCATGTATATAAGATCCCCTCATTACCTCCCTCTCTGATTTTCTTTACTTTTACCGCTGAATATTTTATCATTTGCATTTGAGGACAAATGTTTTTATTTATGGTGGGGTGAGGCCCACCTTTGTGTGTTGTTTTAACAGATGTTTTTAAAAAATTATATTTGGGTTGTTTGTTTTTAATTGTAGTATATACTGTTTTTCATGGATATTTGAGCTTGTGGCTCTTCTTTAGTTTTTAATTGCAAAACATTTTGACCCTCCCTTCCGAAAAAAATTCATTTTTCAAAAAATTTCTCCATCTCTTCTGTTGAAAGTGGTTGTTCTCGTACAAATTTGAGTCTCGGTTTTGCTCAATACCGATGAATTGAATAGTGGTCTCAATCGAATAAACATGAATGTGCGGCTACGATGCATAGACAATGTGTGAACTCTTTGCATCTCGTTGTGATTAGCCATGTATCAAATTGATTCTCTTGTGATGACTGTTGCACACTAGCAAAAGTGTAGTCTTGTTTGACTTAAGTGTCAATGCCTTGTGTGATAAACTTACTTTGAACCATGCACAAATAAACCTAGAATTTTACCCTTTGTATGATTAATTTAGTAAGGTGTGCTCTAGAGATGATCTTAGGCAACTTTTGAAGAGTGTGACCGAATTTGACATATACCTCTGTTGTGGCCTACCTGTGAGTGTGTGAAACTCTCTTGAAGACCCTTTGAGCCTTACCTTTCTTTGGTAGAAACTTGATGAACCCTAGACTTTACTTGATACACTTTCTATAATCCTCCTGATTTGTGGTTTAGTGAATAGCCAACTTAGGCCAAAAGCCTAAGTTAGGGGTGTGGTGAAAAGGAAAAGGAGAAGTCAAGAAGTGAAAGAAAAGTCTCCCTTAACCCATGGTGTTGCGAAAAAATAGAAACCCTCCATAGAAAAAAAAGAAGAGAAAAGAATGAACAAGAAAAGTTGTGGAATAAAAGTACAAAAGAAATTGGGTTTCCAAGCAATACATGGAGAGTGAATAAAAGGTTGACTTAGAAGCACGAGAAGAAAAAGTGATAAGGGAAGGGAAAATGAGGTTTTTGAGAACACCACATCTCACGAGGATGAAGAAGTCACTGAGCCTAAATGACCATACCTTTGCACTCAGCCCCATTACAAGCCTTGAAAAGACCTTTTTGATCTTGAGTGAGCCAAACCGAAAGTCAATTGGAAAATAAGGGCAAACCTATGGATGAAAACATGCATTGTGTTCCTCTTTTTGAGCGTGAGCGTTGCATCTAATTTCTGATCTTAAATTGATTAACTTATGTGTGTGAATATGGAATAATTCTTTGTGTGAGGGCATTTAGATACTCTTGTTGAGCTTGAACTTGCACAAGTAGCAAGTATTGCGAGCATGAGAATCTTTGGTAGTGGTGTGTCACAACTTGAATCTTTGAGTACACAATTGATCTCTTCTTGAATACTTTGAGTCTTATTGTATATGTTAATGATTTAGTCTTGTGTAGCACTATTTGAGACATCCTATTTGAACTGCTGAAGTTGAGTTTTACTTGAGGACAAGCAAAAGTTTAAGCTGGGGGCGTTGATGAGTCCACAAATTGGACTCATTTAGGGCTTTATTTTAATAAAAATAGTGTCCTCAAATGCTTATTTAGTCTAAATATCTAATGAAAACACTTAAGTTTCAGGTATTTGAAGTTCTAGTGAAAGCATGGACACTTAGGCGCAAAAAAGGAACAAAAAGGCTGAAAAGAACGAAGAAACTAAAGACTGAGCATCGCCAAGCATGCTTGGCGATTCACCGACGGGACGCACTCCGCCCTTGTTCCAGTACACAAAGCCCTGAAAGAGAAGGATAAAAAAGGCGATGAAAGGAGCAGTCGGCATTTCTCCAACCAGTTCCGCGAAGAAGAAGTATACCGCCCAATGATCCAGAACACACAGATGCTTATGGAAAAACACAAATGGAGATGAACTAGAAGAAGGGCGAATCGCCGTGTCATTCTGCGTTCGCGACTAACCTCGCCGAGTGATCCGCTAACACTATTTTCTGAAGTCTATAAATACTAAATTTTTTACTAGTTTGTGTGTGGAACATTAGAGTCAAAACAAAATTATAATTTTTACTTTAGCTTTCATATTTTCTCTCAAGTTTGGAGAAGGTTTTTGGGAGACTTGAAGAGAGAAGGAGTTCATATTCCCCAAATTGGAAGTGGGTCTTCTCCATTCTTCTTCCTTTGCTTAAATCAAAGTTTAATTTCATATACCCATTTGAATTTTTTATCATTTTAGGTATAATTTCTTATTTCTTGATGTGTGGCTAAAACCCCCCCCATTCTTGGGGTGTGATTTAGCTAATATGTGTTGATATTATTGTTGGGTCTTGCTTACTGATACGTTAGATGCATTTTAATGGTTATTTCACCTAGTGGTTGTTGTTTAATTTAATGGGTTTTTAGTTGCAAATACAAAATCACCCATATGTTTTTGGCTTGCTCGAGAGAGAGTTCGTGAAACAAAGACTACAAGACTGATGGCCTAAGGAGGGAGTCGACTAGTCCCATATCCTAACACTCAGCTCGAGAGAGTGAGTGGGGTAAGACATAGGCTGGCCTTCATGCGGCAAATGGGTGTCTGAGAGGAACCCATTTGAAATGGGTTAAGTTGCCCGAGAGGGAACTTATTTCCATCTAAAGCTTAGCCTAGTCACTATTATCTTGCAAATTTCCTATCGAAAACATGTACCCAACGATTTATATCAATATATATTGCGGTCACACCCCAAGAACTTCTCCCCATACTTGATTTTCCTTATTTTTACTGTTTTAACTATACTTATGATAAACCCCCAAATCGATATTTGACACTTTCGTGTCACCCACTTGAATTTACTTTGTTTTTATTCGATTATTTCTCAAACTACAACTAACTAGAACAAAATTTTAGACTAACTACCATTTTCACTACCACTCCCTTGGGATACGACCCCAACCCTTGGTTGGGTTACTATATTATCAACGATCGAAGCCACTTGAACCGTAGATTAGTGTCATTGGTCACGATAAGCATCAGTAGGCTCCCATCCTAACAACCAAAATATGTTAGTTTTCTTCATCAAGAACTGGCAGAGCAAAGCTAGTTTTTTGGAATGGATTAATTAGGATTGGGTTTTATTCAATATAAATCACAAATTCTTACAAGTCCTTTAATAACTAAAGGGCTCTGATACCAATGTTAGTGTTTAACAGAGGAGAATAAGAATGGATTGAAGAAGAAAAAGGAAAAGTAATTTCTATTGTTAAATGAGACTGAATAAATACATCGCATCTTAACTAAGATGATCTAAAGTAATGCTAAAAAATCGACTAAAACTAAGTTATTTTTTGCTAAAATTGAGGAACTAATACTGAACAATAACTAACAGAGTTTTAAACATACTAGGAAACAAAAAATGGCTAAAATATAGCAATTTATTGTGGTGTGCACTTCCTCAACATTCTTCTACCCTCTGCCATATTTTAGCTTGAATTTAGGTCATGTAGTTGTAGAAGACAACTGAAACAATTTGTTTTAGTTTGATTTCTCTATTTGCTTGCTTCAAGAATCAAAAAGAAAATGTTTTATCCTCACTCTCTCGTTTAATTTATTCCCTTATGTTTTTATTTATGTTTCATATAAATCACATGTTTTATGTGAAAAATCTTTGTGTTCAATGCTTAGTCTTTACCTTCTTATGTATTATTTTAATTGAAGCATGAATCATACACTTATCGTTAGTATCCATGCCTCGTTTGAATTTGCTAATTTTGTCTCACTACGAGTAGAAAAAAATATTCATAATGTAAAAGAGAAGGAGAAATTATCCATGTTAGTGTAGAAGCTTGACTCGTGTCTCTAGATTATGGTGTGGTAGACTTAATTATTTATGCATTCTATCTTATTTTTTGAAAGTTTTAAATTGAGACTCGATTTACACTTCTTAATTACTTATGTTTTATATTTTTTCTTTAAATAAATAATAATTTGGATAAGAGATTGTCATACCTATTGGTGGAATCAAAATATGTGTCATATTACGACTTCTATTTTTGGACTATGACAAATACCGAGAGGGAGAGAAAGTCGAGGAACATGTTCTTGCTATTAGACAATTGGCATTTTTTTAGCTTATTATTTGTACTATTTTTTACTTATTTCAGTTTAGTGCTTCCTATTTTCTAGCTAGACTTAGTCAACTTTAGTTTCTTAACTTTTTGAAGTTAGTGGCCCATTTTATGACTATTAGTGGCAAATGTTCTTATTCAATTTTAACATCCACTTTGTAAGTGGTTACTAGATAGGAAAATGTTAGGTTTTTCCTTGGATAAATTCAGATCTTCTGAAAATTAATGCATTGTTGGAATTTCATAAGTTCACTCTATTTTTATTCTTCAAACCAGTTTCTTGAGTGTTTGTGTTTTAAAAGTTGCATCAGAACCTCAAGTTGATCTTACATGACCAAAAAGGTTTAACCTACAACACAAAATGACATCCAACAAATTACCTTTAAATCCACCATTCACTTTCACTGGTGAAAATTTCCAAATTTGGTCTGTGAAGATGCAAGGTTTTCTAGAAGCCTAAGAACTTTGGGAACCTGTGACAGAAGATAAACTACTTGCCGCTCTACAAACAAATCCTACCTTGGCTCAGATCAAATCTTACAACGGAGAGAAGGTAAATGAATCTAAAGCCAAGTCACTTATGTAGAATACTATGGAAGATTTTGTGTTTTACAGAATCATGACTTGTAAAACAGAAAAAGAGGCTTGGGGTAGGTTGAAAAAAGAATAACAAGACAACGATATAACACGTCAAATGCAAGTGTTAAACCTAAAAGAGAGTTTGAGTCCTTGAATATGCAGGAAGGTGAAACAATTAGTAAGTATGCTGATCAAATCTCCATAATTGTTAATAACATTAGACTTCTTGGTGAAGAATTTACAGAAAAACAAATCATGGAGAAAGTTCTTGTGACTCTTCCTGAGAGGTTTGAATCTAAGATTTCCTCTCTTGAAGAATCCAAAGACCAAGGCAGACTTTCATTAGGTGAACTAATGAATGCTCTTCAAGCACAAGAGCGAAGAAGGACTATGAGACGGGACAAGTTCACTGAACTACACATCTGGAGAAGTACTGTTGGTGGAGAGTCGATGCAATATGTGGCAACTGCAAACAGACATGGCGCATATCCATGGTCTGCATATCAAGAGCAAAGGCCTCTGAAGCTTTGTAAGTACAAGCAACAGAAGCTGCAGATGCACCTGACGAGCAATTATTTGCAGTGTCATACTTTTCAATTAATGAATCCTCTGATTCAAGTATTCTTGATAGTGGTTGCACACATCATTTGTCCAATGATGCTGAAATGTTCAAATTCCTTGATTGTAACAACCCAAAAAATCAATAGGCTAAACTAGATCATCATTGTGCGGGTTGGTATAACTTTAAGTTGGTATCAAGGTTGAGTTAGGATTTATGGACGTGTTTACGTAACTTTCGAAGATGTTTAAATACCTAACATAAGCTAAAATGAGGAAGGTAAACATCTAGAATGAAGGTAAGGACCTAAACTATCAAGGAAGGGTAATGAAGAACCTTGTTTGCTCTTTGGACAAGTTGGCGATTGTCAGCTTGGTCGCCCAAGTCACTTGGCGATGCGCCAAAGTGCACTTGGTCGCCTAGTGTGCTATCCCGCCTAGACTATGCAAGTGGAAAAATGGGCAAGATGGGTTGAGAGTCACCCAATGGGTTGGCGATTCGCCTAACAGACCTCCCCATCGCCTAAGTGAGCTGCCTACTTTGGGAACTTACTAGAAATATAGGCGAACTTAAAAGTCATTAGGTTAGTCGCCTAAGTGACTTGGCAAGCCAAGGGTTCCAAAGGGCGAGCTCAAGCGGGCCAAGCATAAAAATGGAAGTTTAAGTAAGGGATTTCAAGTAATTTTTCCTAAACTTGCACCAATACTTTCCCACTCTTTTCCTAATAAGTATATATACTTTTTAAAGCAAAAATTATTCCTTTTTAGTTACTCTCAATTAATAAAATAAGAAACCCAAGAACATCATTTTTCTATCAATATTTCTCTCTCTAGAGTTTCTCCATTGAAGAACACCAAGAACTTGAAGGTTAGGGCCCAAGAATCCATTTTCTCAACTCCAATTCGTGGGCAAAGCTTCAATTGAGGTATGGGAACCTTGATTCATGGAACATCTTTCTCCATGAAGCCCTTCAACTATTGATTTTGAAATTGATACATTGTTCAAAAACTAGGGTTTTTATTCCAAACATGGGTTCTTCCTAAAAATTATTTTTATTATGTTAATTTAATTATATTATGGATGATTTTATGTTTAATGGTGATTTTCATTGTAAAATTCCCCTTAAACCCATGAACACCCCCATGACCCCAATTTCAAGTATTGTGCTGGGTGTATTGATGCAAGATGATTACTATGAATTATTTCTATGTGAATTTAGTTATTGAATCTTGTTTTGTTCATCCCTATTGTAGTATATTTAGGTGTAATTGTGAGACATGATTCATGACCTTGAAAAGGGGTAAATAGCTAGGGTTTGTACATGTTGATGAAAGTTGTGTATAACTTATTGATTCACTTAGGATGTAAATCTCCTATGACTAGTGTGTAGAGTATAGTATTATTGAAAGTATTGTTCTTCTCTTATCTTTATACTTAATTATACATAAATAGTCTAGGATGAAGATGATGTATTTTGTTGATAGAAAGTCTAATTCCCATGAAAACACTATGAGTGCAATGTGAAAGTCTTACTCACACACTAATGTTCATTCTAAGGTTGAAAGTACATTCTTACCTTTAATGAATCTATGAGCTATTTCGATGGATTGTATTGATTGAGGGATAGAGCATTCCTTCACATATGTAAATGCAATTCAAGACTTAATTATGTATAATTTGAGAGATAATGCTTAGCACCGAGTAGATATGAAAAATGAGGCAAGAGCCCCTCCACCAATGCAATAGGGAGGGTCATCCAAAGTGAACTCATGAGATGGAAGCCCCTCCGCCAATGCAATAGGGCGGGTTTCGAGAAGCAATCTCCCTATCCCATAACTATGTGCCAACATAGGACTTAGCTATTAGATCCACCTAGACGCTATACACTTGTCCTACCTTAGGCAAGTAGGACACCTTCTTCGGTGTGGGGTTACACGACACCGGATTCCATGTAGCTCACATGGTCTATGTCGGTTATACTATTCTTCCCTAAATAAATGATAATTAATGAGACGTGGGCTCTACTATGATTTCTTGGTGAGTGTACTCAGTAGGAGTGAGGGTATGTGACTTCACTCCCACAAGTGGACTTAGTAGGATGTTGTGGAATGGTTCCATATTATTGTGATGAGATACGAGTGCATACATATAACTTGAATGGTTAGTTATTATGAATGACTTTCCTTATTGTCAAAGAAATGTTCATGATTATTTCCTTGTTGGTGATTAATGATTATAATAAGGTTTAAAGGTGATATGCATGACCAAGGGAGCTTCAGGGGGACACTTAGTAAGGTTGGTATTATGGGATGCCAGCCATACATTGTACAATTGTTCCTTAGAGGTGTATAAGGTGTTTATACTACCATGTAGTGAGTATAAATGTGATTATGGCTTGTATTGTACATTGTAAATGCATGTTGGCTTCTAAACTTGACAAAGGCATACTTTTCCAACAAAAATGTCCTTTTTATCATATTTAATGTGTTTATGCATGTTTCCATACTTAGTACATATTATGTGCTAACCCCTTCTTCCTTCTACATCTTAATGAGTGTAGGTTCCGGCTAGGTTACTCTCTCACTCTCTTTGAAGAAGACTTGGATTGCTTATCTCCAAGTTGTGGTAAGTCCTCAAGTTCAAGGAAGGAATTTCCTATCTTTTAGCTCTATTGTACTTCTCATGTTGAGACTTTTATTGATGTATAAGGGCTAAGTCCCAAATTTTGTATTCCTATGTTTTAGATGGTGGTATAAGACAAAGTCCAAATTTTGCTATTACTCTCTTTTATAAAAAGTGAAGTTTGGACTTTAATTGTAAAGTTTTAAATTTTTTGCATTATTTCAATGTATTATGTAATGATGATGCTAGGGGCTTGTATGAGACCCCTTCGGGGTCAAGTACGCCATGTCACATCTAGAGGGTACTCCTGGGTCGTGACAAACGAGGTATCAGAGCATAAGGTTTTGGGAATAATATTTAGGTTGATGTCTCATGCACCACATCTATTATAGTCTTGTTCATGAGTGTGAAGCGCTCCACACTTATGAATAAGAGGCTATAAGATGCTTAGGAACATTCCTTTCTTTCATTACTCTTTAGTAGTGCTTAAAGTTCGTACTCTATGAAATTCTTTCTTCTAACCTTCTCTTGTGATTATAGGAAAATGAATACAAGAAGGGCAAACTTAAGAAGAAGCGTAGAAGAGATGGTGAAGGATGTGAAAGTTCCTCCCCAAGGTCCTCAAGATCCTCAAGGGCCTCATGTTCCTAATGATGAATGAGCTATGACTAATGTGGAGATAAGGGCGGCTCTCCAAACATTGACTCAATTCATGACGGCGCAAGCACAAGCTGTGACAACTCAAGCTCAAGCCATGATGGCTCATGCAAATAGGGAAGTCGGGCCTCGTTCTAATCCTAATGCAAGAACCATGGCCTCAAGGTTAAGACACTTTACTAGAATGAACCTTCTTATTTTCTTGTGTTCCAAGGTGAATAAACACCCACAAGAGTTTTTGGAAGAGGTCTACAAGATAGTGGATGCTATGGGAGTGACTTCTATTGAGAAAGTTGAACTAGCGAGGTATCAATTGAAAGACGTGGCCCAAGTATGGTATACTCAATGGAAGGACAATAGGGCTATAAAAGCGGGTCCCATAGGTTGGGAACTGTTCAAGAAGGCATTCCTTGATAGATTCTTTCCCAGTGAGAAGAGGGAAGCCATGGTTGAGGAGTTTATCAACCTCCGTCAAAGGGGAACGAGTGTCCAAGAATACTCCTTGAAATGCACTAAGTTGTCCAATTATGTCCCCTCTTTGGTGTCTAACCCAAGAGATGAAATGAGTCATTTTGTCACCGGTGGGTCCGATGCTATTGAAGAAGAGTGCCGAGCGGCAATGCTCCATGATAACATGAATATCTCAAAGCTAATGGTCTATGCTCAACAAGTTGAGGAATATAGGCTTAGGAAGAAGAGTTGATAGGTGAAGAGGCCAAGGCCCGACGATGGAAATTCTTCTAAGGGTAACTTTGAGGGTCAAAGTGGACCAAGGTTCAAGAAGAGGTTTTCCAACCAAGGCTCCTCCAATGCTCCAAGACCCAATAAATATAGTGTGTCTAACCCTAAGCCTCAAGGAGGCAATAGGGGTGGACCTTCCATGGATAGACCTACAAGTGTCGAGTGTGGTAAGAGACATGAGGGGAAATGTCTTGCTGAAGTGGGTGTGTGATATGGATGTGGCAAAAGTGGACATCAATTGAAAGATTTTCCAACTCGTGCGGCCAAAGTAAAAAAGGGTAACCAAGCTACACCAAGTGGTTCTAATGCCGATGCTCCCAAGAAGAATCGTTTCTATGCTCTCCAATCTAGAAGTGATCTCCCCGGACGTTGTTACCGATATGTTGCAAGTATTTTCAATTGATGTTTATGCATTATTAGACCCCGATGCCACTTTATCTTTTGTTACTCCTTTTGTGGCAATGAAATTTGAGGTACCTCATGAAGCGTTAAAAGAACCTTTTTCCATGTCTACTCCGTTAAGTGATTCGGTTGTATCTAAAAGAGTGTATAGGAGATGTCCTATATCTTTGTATCATAGAGTCACTTTGGTAGATTTGGTTGAATTAGATATGATGGACTTTGATGTCATTTCGGGGATGGATTGCCTTCATGCTTGTTTTGCTTCCATTGATTGTAGAACTCAGGTAGTAAATTTTCAATTTCCAAATGAGCCCATTTTTAGAATGGAAGGGGGGAAATTCAATACCTAGAGGTCAATTCATTTCATGTCTAAAGGCTTGTAAAATGATTTCTACGGGGTGCATCTGTCATATTGTAAGGGTTAAGGACATTGAATCTGAGACTACTCTTTTAGAGTCGCTCTCGGTGGTGAGGGAGTTTCTGGAAGTGTTTCCCGATGACTTGCTCAAAATTCCTCCCAAACGGGAAATAGACTTCAACATTGATCTTTTGCTGGAAACTCAACTCATACCGATGTCTGAATTAAAAGAGTTGAAGGCACAACTCAAAGATTTTCTAGACAAGGGTTTTATACAACCAAGCATATCTACATGGGGTGCCTCGGTTTTGTTTGTGAAGAAGAAAGATGAGTCCCTTAGGATGTGTATTGATTACCGCCAATTGAACAAGGTCACTATAAAGAACAAGTACCATCCCCCTAGAATTGATGATTTGTTTGACCAACTCCAAGGGGCGAGTTACTCTTTGAAGATTGACCTAAGGTCGGGCTACCACCAACTTAAGGTGAGGGAGGTTGACATTCCTAAGACGGCCTTCCGAACAAGATATGGTCACTATGAATGCATAGTCATGTCTTTTGGGTTGACCAACGCTCTGGCGGCCTTCATGGATCTTATGAATAGGGTGTTTAGACAATATATTGATTCATTTGTGAGAATTTTTATTGACGATATCTTGATCTACTCTAAGAGTGAGGGTGTTCACATGAAACATTTGAGGATGGTATTTCAAGTCCTTAAGGACCAACAATTGTATGCTAAGTTTAGCAAGTGCGAATTTTGTCTAAGGTGGGTTGCTTTCCTAGGTCATATTGTGTCAAGCATGGGTATAGAAGTTGATCCTATGAAAACAGATGCGGTTAAGAGTTGGCCTAGATGCCTAAGTCCCACCGACATCTAAAGCTTTTTGGGTTTGGCCGGTTACTATCGGAGGTTTGTTGAGGGTTTCTCCTCTATCGCTTCTCGATTAACGGCCTTAATCCAAAAGAAGTCCAAATTTGAGTGGACGAAGGCTTGGGAGAAAAGAATCCAAGAATTGAAGGATCACATCCGTTCCGATGTTGACCTTACCAGAGGGTACCGATGGGTTTATAGTAATTTGTGATGCATCTCGAGTGGATTTGGGATGTGTTCTCATGCAATAAGGTAAGGTGATTGCCTATGCTTCAAGGCAACTCAAGATTCATGAAAACAATTATCCAACTCATGATCTCGAACTAGCGGCAGTGGTGTTTGCTTTAAAGATATGGAGACACTATCTCTATGGGGTACATGTAGATGTGTTTACAGACCACAAGAGCCTTCAATATGTATTGAGCCAAAAAGACTAGAACCTCCGACAAAGAAGATGGTTAGAAATTTTGAAGGATTATGACATGAGTGTCATTTACCACCCCGGCAAAGCCAATGTAGTTGTGGATGCCTTAAGTAGAAAGTCCATGGGTAGTATGGCTCATGTAGAAGATGAAAAAAAGGAATTGGTTCTTGATGTGCATAGGTTGGCACGTCTAGGTGTCCAACTCATGGATTCCTCCAAGGGTGGATTCATAGTTCATCATAGTTCCAAATCGTCCTTTGTGGTTGATGTAAAGTCTAAGCAACATCTTGATCCTATTTTGATGGAACTAAAAGAATCGGTTCTCAATAAGTCCATTGAGGTTTTCTCCCAAGGAGGAGATGGGGTGCTTAGGTACCAAGGTAGGTTGGGTGTTCCGGATGTTGATGGTTTGAGGGAGAAAATATTAGAAGAGGCTAATGGTTCGCGATATTCTATTCATCCGGGAGCCACCAAAATGTACCGTGAGCTACGGGAAGTCAATTGGTGGAATGGTATGAAGAAGGATATAGTGGGTTTTGTGGTCAAATGTCCAAATTGTCAACAAGTCAAGGCCGAGCACATGAAATCGGGAGGTTTGCTCCAAATTATGAATATTCCCACTTGGAAATGGGAGGTGAATATGGATTTTGTTGTGGGATTGCCTTGTACGCGAAGGCAACACGATTCTATATGGGTCATTGTTTATAGGATGATGAAATCATCCCATTTCCTTCCCATCAAGACTACTTTCTCTGCGGAAGACTATGCTAAGTTGTAGATCTAGGATGTAGTGAGGTTGCATGGGGTTCCTTTGTCCATAATATTGGATAGAGGTATTCAATTCACTTCACATTTTTGGAAGGCGTTTCAACAAGGACTTGGTACCAATGTTAAACTTAGTACCGCCTTCCACCCTCAAACGGATGGTCAAGCGGAACGGCCCGTTCAAACCTTGGAGGATATGTTGAGGGCAAGTGGGATTGATTTCAAGGGTAATTGGGACGATCATCTTCCTTTGATAGAATTTGCCTACAACAATAGTTGCCACTCTAGCATTGCCATGGCTCTGTTTGAAGCACTATATGGGAGAAGGTGTAGATCTCTGCTTGGGTGGTTTGAGGTAGGTGAGTTTTCTCTAATTGGTCCCGAACTAATCTATGATGCCATTGAGAAAGTTCGACGCATTAGAGAAAGGTTGAAGACGGCCCAAAATTGGCAAAAGTCTTATGCTGACAATAGGAGAAAGAATCTTGAATTTGGGGTTAGTTATTGGGTCTACTTGAAAATCTCGCCTATGAAAGGCGTGATGAGATTTGACAAGAAGGGGAAGCTTAGTCCACGGTATGTAGAGACATAACAAATCTTAAAGCGTATTGGGAAAGTTGTTTATGAATTAGAGTTGCCAAGCGAATTGGCCCCGGTTAACCTGGTGTTTCATGTTTCCATGCTTAAGAAATTCATTGGTGATCCGGTGTCCATCCTTCCTTTAGAGGGTTTAGGAATTGATGATAACCTTTCTTATGAAGAGGTCCTGGTTGAGATTTTGGACCAGCAAGTGAAGAAGTTAAGTAACAAAGAAGTAGCTTCCGTTAAGGTCCTGTGGAGGAACCACCTAGTTAAGGGTGCTACATGGGAGGTAGAGGCCGATATGAAGTCACATTACCCTCATCTGTTTGATTCTACCCCTATCCAATCTTGAGGTAAGAAATTCCTCTTGAGTTCTTAGTATTTTGGGAGTCCTGTGTAATGTTTTAGTGTTTCATGATTTCCTTGTATAGGCATGTTCTAGATGAAATTCATGTTTAGTATAAATTGAGCTTTCATGAATTATATGTTTTCCATGATGAATTGCATTGTGTATGATGTTGACATATGTGACTTTATGAGATGAGTTGATGAACATGTTTAGATATGTTGTGATGAAATGACTTGTTGGCTTAATATTGTTGTGATTGAGCTTGCTTGTGTTGGAGAAGGTAATTCCTCCCATGTTTGTATGAAATAGAAATTTTGGTGCATCATGAAGTTGTGGATGTTGTTCTTACATATTGTTGTTGCATTGAGCTTATGATGTTTCCTCCTATGATTTGTACCTTTTGTGATGTCTAGTATGATGGGTTGCTAGTTTTAGTCTTTATCCCCTTAATACGTTTAAAGTGTCATTCAGGGACGAATGTTCCTAGGGGGGGATAATGTAACAACCCAGAAAATCAATAGGCTAAAGTAGAGCCTCATCGTGTGGGTTGGTATAACTTTAAGTTTGTGTCTAGGTTAAGTGAGGATTAATGGATGTGTTTACGTAACTTCTGGAGATGTTTAAAGACCTACCTAAAGCTAAAATGAGGAAGGTAAACATCTAGGATGAAGGTAAGGACCTAAACTATCAAGGAAGGGTGAAGCAGAACCTTGTTTGCTCTTTGGATATGTTGACGATTGTCAGCCTGGTCGCTCAAGTCACTTCGCGATGCGCCAAAGTGCACTTGGTCACCTAGTGTGTTGTCCCTCCTAGCCTATGCTACTGGAGAAATAGGTGAGATGGGTTGAGGGTCGCCCAATGGGTTGGCGATTCGACCAACAGACCTCCCCATCACCTAAGTGAGCTGCCCACATTGGGAACTTACTGAAAATATGGCGAGCTTAAGGGTCATTAGGCGAGTCACCTAAGTGACTTGGCGAGCCAAGGGTGCTAAAGGGCGAGCTCAAGCGGGCCAACCATAAAAATGGAAGTTTAAGAGATTTTAAGTAATCTTTCCTAAACTTGCACCAATACTTTCCCACTCTTTTCCTAATAAGTATATATACTTTTTAAAGCCAAAATTCTTCCTTTTTTGTTACTCCCAATTAATAAAAGAAGAAACCCAAGAACAACATATTTCTCTCAATATTTCTTTCTTTGTAGTTTCTCCATCGAAGAACACCAACAACTTGAAGGTTAGGGGCCAAGAATCCATCTTCTCAACTCCAATTCATGGGCAAAGATTCAATTAAGGAATGGCTTGATTCATGGAACATCTTTCTCCATGAAGCCCCTCAACTCTTGATTTCGAAATTGATACATTGTTCAAAAACTAGGGTTTCTATTCCAACCATGGGTTCTTCCTAAAAATGATTTTTATTATGTTAATTGCATTATATTATGCATGATTTGATGTTTAATGGTGATTTTCATTGTAAAATTCCCCTTGAACCCATGAACACCTCCATGACCCCAATTTCAAGTATTTTGATAGGTGTATTGATGCAAGATGATTACTATCAATTGTTTCTATGTGAATTTAGTTATTGAATATTGTTTCGTTCATGCCTATTGTAGTATATTTAGGTGTAATTGTGAGACATGATTCATGACCTTGAAAAGGGATAAATTGCTAGGGTTTGTACATTTTGGTGAAAGTTGTGTATAACTTATTGATTCACTTAGGAAGTAAATCTCCTATGACTAGAGTGTAGAGTATGGTATTGTTGAAAGTACTGATCTTCTCTTACCCTTATACTTAATGATGCATGAGTAGTCTAGGATGATGATGATGTATTGTGATGATTGAAAGTCTAATTCTCATGAAAACACTATGAATGTAATGTGAAAGTCTTACTCACACACTAATCTTGATTCGAAGGTTGAAAGTACATTCTCACCTTTAATGAATATATGAGCTATTTCGATGGATTGTATCGAATGAGGGATAGAGCATTCCTTCACATATGTAAATGCAATTCAAGACTTAATTATGTATAATTCGAGAGATAATGCTTAGCACCGAGTGGATATGGAAAATGAGGCAAGAGCCCCTCCGCCAATGCAATAGGGAGGGTCATCCAAAGTGAACTCATGAGATGGAAGCCCCTCCGCCAATACAATAGGGCGGGCTTCTAGAAGCAATATCCCTATCCCATAACTATGTGCCAACATAGGACTTAGCTATTAGATCCACCTAGACCCTATACATTTGTCCTACCTTAGACAAGTAGGACACCTTCTTTGGTGTGGGGTTACACGACACTGGATTCCATGTAGCTCACATGGTCTATGTCGATTATGTTATTCTTCCCTAAATGTATGATAATGAATGAGAAGTGGGCTATACTATGATTTCTTGGTAAGTGTACTTAGTAGGAGTGGGGGTATGGGACTTCACTCCCACATTGCACAAATGGACTTAATATGATGTTGTGGGATGGTTCCTTATTATTCTGATGAGATAAGAGTGCATACATATATCATTGATAGTTAATTATTATGAATGATTTTCCTTGTAGTCAAAGTAATGTTCATGATTATTTCCTTCTTGGTGATTCATGATTATAATGAGGTTTAAAGGTGATATGCATGACCAAGGGAGCTTCAAGGGGACACTTAGTAGGGTTGGTATTATGGGATGCCAGCCATACATTGTACAATTGTTCCTTAGAGGTGTATAAGGTGTTTATATTACCATGTAGTGAGTATAAATGTGATTATGGCTTGTATTGTACATTGTAAATGCATGTTGGTTTCTAAACTTGACAAAGGCATATTTTTCCAACAAAAATGTCCTTTTTATCATATTTAATGTGTTTATACATGTTTCCATACTTAGTACATATTATGTGCTAACCCCTTCTTCCTTCTACATCTTAATGACTGTAGGTTCCGGCTAGGTGACTCTCTCACTCTCTTTGAAGAAGACTTGGATTGCTTATCTCCAAGTTGTGGTAAGTCCTCAAGTTCGAGGAAGGGATTTACTATATTTTAGTTCTATTGTACTTCTCATGTTGAGACTTTTATTGATGTATAAGGGCTAAGTCCCAAACTTTGTATTCCTATGTTTTAGATGGTTGTATGAGACAGAGTCTAGATTTTCCTATTACTCTCTTTTATGAAAAGTGAAGTTTGGACTTCAATTTTAAAGTTTTAAATTTTCCGCATTATTTCAATGTCTTATGTAATGATGATACTAGAGACTTGTATGAGACCCCTTCGGGGTCAAGTACGTCGTGTTAAGTGTAGGGGGTGCTCCTGGGTCGTGACATTGATGATACTTACAAATCTAAACTAAAAATGGGAAACAGTGAGGCAATAGAAGCCAAAGGCAGGGGTACAATGTCTATGTCAACAATATCATGTATCAAAACTAATCCTGAAGTTCTGTACACGCCTGATACGAGTCAAAATTTGTTGAGTGTTCGACAAATGCTTGAAAATAATTATTCTCTGAATTTTAAGAATCGTGAATGTGTTGTTTCTGACCCTTCTGGAGTAGAATTATTTTATGCCAAGATGAGCAACAAAATGTTTTCAGTTGATTGGGAGAAAATAATTGAGCATGCTTACACTATTACTTCATAAACATGTACAAACTTATGGCACAAAAGGTTTGGTCACTTCAATATGAGAAGCATCGCTAAGATGAAAAAGTAGGCACTAGTTGAAAATATGTCTGAATTTCTTTGTAATGGTCAAGTTTGTGAAACCTTCCAACATGGAAAGCAAATAAAATTGTCATTTCAAGCAAATCAAGTATGGAGAGCTAACCAGAAACTTCAGCTCATTCATACGGATGTTTGCGGCCCAATGAAAACAGATTCATTGA
>JAJOOS010017212.1:0-28513 GCA_029582725.1 Solanum chiquidenum
TCTATGTTGATAATTCTTTTCTTGTTGATTACCTCCTTGGTCCGGCAAGTAGCAACAAGGCGAGTTCTAATGTTGCGCACCGTTAAAAAGACTTCTAAGTGAAAGAATTATCAATGCATGCAAAACACTATTCAAGAATTGCTTATTTACTATTCATACTCTGTTAATCGCTCATGGTTCCCACAACCCTAGTTGTGGAGTTTAGTTACCCATAATAGCAAGAACATAATTCATAATATTAGATGAAGAAATCATGAACTTACGGAACGAGAATACTAAACCCAGAAGTTCAACTTGAATTTCAGAGCCAAAATCTTCAAAACGAATTTAGGAAATCAATAATTGTTAGGTTTTCAAATTGATCTCCCAAGTCACAAAGTGAAACTAGAATAATAATGTCTAACCCCTAAAAATGAGGTTTACATGCCCTATTTATAGAAAACATCCTAAATAAAAGGGGAAAGAAATTAAGAAAAGTTTGTTTCAGGTACGCGTCTTCATTCCACGAGACTGACTTACGGACCGTCGATGGATCTACAGTCCGTAAGTCCCTTCCGTCAGCCAGGACTTAGAAAATCTTTCAGCTTCCAAAAATCAGCTTCTCTGAAGCAAACGACGGACTAGCAGTACGGACCGTAGATCGATTTACGGTCCGTCAATCCTCTTCTGTAGCTCCACACTTAGACTCTTCAAAAATCAGGTACTGGAACCCTTGCAATATTACTCTACGGATCAGCAGTACGGTCCATAGATCAATCTACGGACCGTCAATGGTCACCGTGGTTCCACACTTGGTCAGATTTCCCTAATTTGCCTTCCATGCTTTGCCTGCTGATCTACGATCATCACATACGGGCCGTCGATGTACCTACGGTCCGTAGATCACCTCCGTGAATGCCCTTTTTCTGCATTTCTTTCAGTTGTCCCTATACTTCCGCGCCTGAACATCTTTCCTGCAAAATATGATAAAAGCATATAAAAACCAAAACAAAAAGGCCCTAGACACACACAACTTGTAAGTGAAATGTATTAGAAATACCGTAAAGTCACGGTATATCAACGATCCAACTGATCAGGACACTCCTGAATTATGTGGTGCCTCCTCTTCACTCAAACTAACTATTGGGGTTGTCCGGTAACACTAGGACCAACCCAACTAATGGGGAGTAAGGACTCGCGTCGTGCCACGACGTAAAATAAGGCGCTTCTTAGGAGGCAACCCAAGGTTTTAAATGCTTTAATTTACTTCTATGAATAATGGTGTGTTAGTGATGCAGGTTTGAATGAAGAAAGTGGTGAAAATTAGAGATTAGCGAGAAAATGGTCAGTCAGCGGACCGCCGAATAGGTCGGCCTACCCGACCTGACCCACCGTTTGGCCCAACTCAAGTTTAAAGTTATAGCCTGTAAAACTCGGCGACCTTGAGAAGCAGTTCGGCGCATTACCGACCAGGTCGACAATTTTGACTTAGACCGCCATCTTGATCCCAAGAAATTTACAAATCTTTAACAATTGGCGGGAAAAGGGACCACTCAGCGAATCACCGAGTACAACTAACAACGCCGAATGTGCACGAACTGGATGGTTTATAATGGCCAAAAGATTCAAAACTTTAACTTTTTCACTTTCCCTCGCTCTCAAATCTCCTAAACTCGCACTAAGGTAGTATCTTCTTCAATTTAGCATTTTTCTAGTATTTTAGTTTGGGAGTTGTGCTCAGAATTGGAATACTTTTCCGCTTAGCTTTTCAACTTGAATTTAATCAACATTGAAGGTTGGTTTCCTTTTCCTACATTTACATTTGAATTTTTTTTACTCATTTGCGATAATTTTTGCTTAGTGATGTGTGATGGGCCTCTCTGATAGGATTAGAATGCTTAAATGCTTGTTTTAATTTGAAAAAATTTGCCCGTATTGGTTGATTGTCAAATGCCAGTATTTATTTGTGCTTTTTAATGAGTTAGGTCGTGATTGCATGTCATTAGATTGATTGGGTGAAGTCTGAGTAGCCCATGTTTGTCCTAAATGTCAAAAATTTGCTCAATGATAGAGCGGGTGACACCGCTCTTAAGAGCAAATATCATCAAATGGCCAAATGCGGCAATCCAGGAGAAATCAAAGTATCCCGGGGTGATGGGTAGTATGGGTCTTTCTTAAATTTCATTAATGCATGCTTTGATTTTGCTTTTGGGGTTCATCGGATCAAAATTCGAGAAGATGAATTGAAAATGGGAACGTTGGGCATTTGGCAAGCTGGGTCGAGCTCACTGAATTGTTCGGTGGCTCGCCCAATGTCTTTATCTCGCCCTTAATATCGTCTCAAATTGGATGTTTGAGACTGTAACTTTCGACAAGAAGCCATGGGTCGCCAACTGCACTCGGTAACTCACCGAAAGTACTCTTGATCACCCTCTGTATGCTACCCCTGAGACCATTATGCACTGTACCTTTCGGCGGACAAACCCTTGCTCGCTGAAAGTAGTCGGCGATTCACCGAAGGGACCTACCTCTCACCGGATTTCCTAATATTGTGTAGCCAACCCATCGCGAGCCCGATTTATTTCGCCGAAGTAATTCGGTGACATGCCAACTTGATCAGCGAGTCGATATGCAGAGAGAGTCACTATGTCTGAGTTTAAGTTGTTTTCTTATCTTTCCTCGATCTTTTGCAGATATGGTATACACCAATATAACCGAACCACCCCCGAAAAAGGTAAAGGGCATTACAATAAATGAAAAAGGATCAAACCCTCCAAAGAGTTAAGGGGATGACCTCCAACCGGGAGACAAACGCAAGAGGAAGAAACATATAGCTAGAGAAGGAGTAGCTATTGAGCCAGATTTTGATGGACCAGAGGATGAACAGCCTCTGATTAACCGAAGGGATGCGCTTCAGACCAGATCTCAACCCACAACCACCAATACTCCCTCAGCTGCCACTACTCCGACTACAGATTCAGTGCCAGCCCAGGCACCTTTAGTAACTCATGCACTCCCTATAGTTCCTCCACCGAGGCTATTGAACAGATTGAAAGGTGATGGTTTACGAACCATCATAGAGGAGAAGTTACTATCTACAGAGGGTCTTGATGGCAAGCATCCTGATGTGCTTGAAACTCTCTGATACCATGAATTTGAGAAGTTCACACGGCCACGAGGACCTTACATTCCTTCTTGGGTAAGAGAGTTTTACACTGATTATGGGGAGTTGGTGTTGAAGAACAAGAATAAGGCACGTGAGTTTCGACCGGTGAAGTCGGTCATGGTCAGAGGCAAGGAAGTGGAGTGTCAAAGTGAGCACATTAATGCTCTATTAAGTAGACCGCTGCACTCTGCACTTCCTTATGAGGGCATGCCGATTGTTCAGTCCGTGGATGATTTAAAGGGTTGGTTGGCTTCGATGATTTCTGACACCACCCTGCGGTGGATGGATGCAGGAGCTCTCATTGAGAAGAGGGATATGAACATCGCCTCCAGGTTCTGGTTTTGCTTTATTAGCAGCTCTACAATGCCATCCCAGAATGAGTCCATTATGCGCCATCCTAAGGAGGCTTGCCTTGGCTCTATCATGGCCAGGAAGCGGATTGATCTGGGACTACTGATTTCACAGGAGATGGCTATGAGAGCCAACCAGATGCAGACGTCTCTGACATTTCTTATTCTGATCACTGAGTTATGCCGGTATGCCGGAGTACCCCGGGATCCTACCAGCGATATAAAGGTCACCCCATCTTCCTCCACCGATATCCAGCGTATAAAGGCCGAGTTCACACGAGAGGAGGTTGACAGGAGGAGAGCGGCTCCAGCAGATACTTCTTTAGAGGTCGATGTTGACTCATTACCAGCAGAGGCACCTTCATCTACTTCGGTTTCGAAGCCTTCAGGTATACCCGCTCCTTCTTATCCTTCACAGACTCCAGGTGCCTCCTTTCCCTCCCAGCCTGCCAGGATTACTCATTCCATGATCCTGAAGATAGGGTAGCTGGCCTATTCAGTGGATGTGAGAGCAACGCGATTCGAGAGATCCGTCCCAGGGATGATTGACAGTGCCATATTGATTGCACTGACCCTGCTTAGGACCACTGTTGATGATCTGAATGCCAGAGTAACTGCTTTTGAGAGCAGACAGGGGGAGACACCCAAGGTTTCAGCATTAAAAGCTTAAATAGCAGAGTTGAAGAGGGACGTATCCTATTTGAAAGCTACCGACTTCACTGCATTGATGCAGGGAGCAGATGACGAGGATGCTCCTGAGACCTCAGGGATTCCTCCGGCTACTACCGGAGATGTACAGGGGGATGGAGCAGCACATGCAGAGTCAGATGCAGAGACTGATGAGGAGTTGATATCAGTGCATACTTAGGAGACACAGGAGAGTAGAGATGAGGGCATATTCAGAGACTTGTCAGGTCTTATAGGGACGGTTGTGCAGTCGGTGATCCAGACATTATCGACTGAGACGTCCATAGCAGCTCCTAGTGGATCTGGCATTTCCATTCCGTCTGAAGCTACTCTGCGTACTGATTCCCCAACAGAGAGAGAGACTGCATAAATAGGACCTTTCTTTACCTACCTTTCTGTTTTATTACATTTTTACTTTTGGATACTTTTAGTTGCATTTGAGGACAAATATTTTTTATTTGTGGTGGGGTGAGGCCCACACATTTTGTGTTGATAGTTGTGTTTTGCGTATATATTTGGGTTGTTCTGTTTTAAAATTGTGTTTACACTGCTTTCTGTGGATGTTTGAGCTTAATGCTCCTTTTGTTTTCAATTTCAAAATGATTTTGATTTTGATCCGTCCAAAATAATTTGCCACCTCTCGTGTGTTGAATGTGGTTGTTCTTTAGAAAAATCTAAGTCTCAGTTCTGATCAATACCGATGACTTGAATAGTTCTCTCAATCAAACAAACATGAATGTACGGCTACGATGACGCCAAATGAAGTTTTATAGACAATATGTGAACTCTTTGCATCTCGTTGTGACTAGCCTGTTATCAATTTGAGTCTCTTGTGATGATCATTGCACACTAGCGAAAGTGTAGAGTCTTGTTTGACTATAGTGTCAATGCCTAGTGTGATGAGCTTACTTTGAACCATGCATGATAGATCTTGGAATTTACCCCGTTGGTCTGGTCAACTAAGTGATGTTATCTCATTGAGATGATCTGAGGCAACTTCTAAGAGTGTGAACCAATTTGGCATATACCTCTTTTGTGACCTACCCTATGAGCGTGTGATTCTCTTTAGAACACCCCTTGAGCCTTACCTTTCTTTGAAAGAAACTTGATGAAACCAGAACCCTTCTTTATCCATTACCTATAATCCTCTTGAATTGTGGTTAGTTGAGTAGCCAACTTAGGCCAAAAGCCTAAGTTGGGGGTGTGGTGAAAAGATGAGGAAAATCAATAAGTGCAAGAAAAGTCTCCCTAAACCCATGGTGTTGCGAAAAATGGAAAACCCCTATAAAAAAAGTTGTGGAATAAAGTACAAAAGAAATGGGGTTCCCAAACAATCCATGGGAAGTGAATAATAGGATGACTTATGAGCACTAAAGAAAATGATGAAAGAAGAGGAAATAAGGTGTTGTGAGCACCACATTTCATGAGGAGGAAAGTCACTGAGCCTAAATGACCATACATTTACAATCAGCCCCATTACAAGCCTTGAAAAGACCTTTTTGATCTTGAGTGAGCTGAAACAAACGTTGATTGGAAAATACGGACGAACCTATGGGTGAAAGCATGCATTGTGTTCTTCTTTGAGAGAGTGAGCATTGCATTTGATTCCGGAACTTTAAATTGCAAGCCATTGTGTGTGAATATGGAATCATTCCTTGTGTGAGGGCATTTGAACACTTTGGTTGAGCTTGAACTTGCATTAGAAGTAAGTATTGTGAGCATGAGATACTTTGATATTGGTGTGTCACAACTTGAATCTTTGGGTACACATTTGATCTTTGCATTAGTAAATTGAGTCTTGTTGTGTGCATTCATGATTGAGTCTTGTGTAGCACTGTTCAAGACACCCTTTTTGAACGACTGAACTTGAGTTTGCTTGAGGAAAAGCAAAATTTTAAGTTGGGGGTGTTGATGAGTCCACAAATTGGACTCATTTAGGGTTATATTTTAATAGAAATTGTGTCCTCAAATGCTTATTTTATCTCGATATCTGATGAAAACCTTTAAGTTTCAAGTATTTGAAGTTTGAGGCAAAGCATGGACTTAGCAAAAGGGGAAAAAACAAGCCGAAAGAACGAAGAAATGAAGATCCGTGAATCGTCGAACCCATTCGGCGAATCGCCAACAGATCCCATATTCATCTTTTGTTCCAGTGTGCAGAGCCCTGAAGGAAAAGAGAAAATTGGTGATGAAAAGGAGCAGTTGGCATATCACCGAACGAATCTGCAAAGCAGTGCCACATCGCCCAATTATCCAGGACACAAAGATGCTGAAGGCAACTAATGAAAGACGATGAAATAAACCAAAGGGCGGATCGTCGAATGACCTGGCGATTCTCACTAACGTCGCCGAAAGATCCTTTCGGAGCACATTTTCTGAAACCTATAAATACTAGTTCAATTTTTATTCTTAGGTTTGATTTTTACCTAGTTTTTAGATTATTGAGTTTTATATAGAGTCTGAGAAATATTCTCTAAGTTTTGCAGAGGGTTTTGAAACTTGGAGGTTTCAAGGGTTTCATCTCCAAGGAATTGAACTTGGCTCTCTTGGATTCTTCACCTTTTTCCTATTTTAAGACTTAATCATGCATACCCATTGATCGAAACTGAGATTGGTATACATCTTTGTCTCTTCTACATGTGTGGCTAAAAACCCTAATTCTTGGGGTATGATTTTGTGAATATGGGTTAGATTTGTTGTTGGGTCTTGCTTATTGATAGTTTATTCATAGTTTAAATGTGATTTCGTTTAGTGGTTGTGGATGAATCAAATGAGGTTGTAGTTGCAAATATAATCTCATAAATGTGTTTTCGGCTTACTCGAGAGAGAGAGGTCGTAAAACTAAGACCACTAGATTGATGGCCTAAGGAGTGGGTCGACATGAGGTTTAGCTCGAGAGAGTGAACCTTAGTCCAATATTCTAACACTCAGCTCGAGAGAGTGAGTGAGGTAAGGCATAGGCTGGTCTTCATACGGCAAGTGGGTGTCCGAGAGGAACCTATTTGAAATGGGGTAAGTTGCTTGAGAGAGAATTTATTCCCACGTGAAGCTTAGCCTAGTCACTATTACTCTATAAATTTTCTATCGAAAGCATGTATCCAACAATTTGTTCTATCCCGTATTCCGGTTACATCCCAAGAATCCCCCTCTCATTGCTTAGGTTTCTTTGTTAATTTGTTGTTTTTACTTACTAGTGAGAAAACCCCCATTGTTAATTGACACTCTTGTGTCCCCCTTAATTTACTATGTTTTTAATCGTTAACTTCTTTAGTTATGATTAGTTTTAGCACATTTGTGCTTAACCACTTATTTTCACTCCCACTCTCTTGGGACACGACCTCAACCCTTGGTTGGGTTACTATACTATTGCACGATCATAGACACTCGTACTAGAAGTTGTGTCGTTGATTATGCAAAACATCAATGGTGTATGCCCAAATTTCATTCTTACGTACTAGATGGTTAATGAGAAGGGTGTTTAGACTTCAGCTTTTCTTTTATAAATTTTTGGACTTGAAATGATGTTCTTTATCTCTTTTGTTCTATTTCTTATGTTATAAATGCTAAGTGGCTTTTGTAGGGCCTCTCTGGGTCCTATATGCTATGTTCTGCCTAGGGGGTACCTTGGGTCGTGAAAAACTTGGTAATCAGAGCACAAGGTTTAGAAAGGTCCTAGGATGTCTCATAAGCCACGTCGAGTAAAGTCTTATTCATGACTGTGAAGTGTGCCACATTTATAAATGAGAGGCTACAAGATGTTTAGGAAACTTCACTTCTTCATTACTCTAAAGTCGTGCGATGGAGTTTACTCTATAAGGTCTATCTCTCCTAATGCTTATGATGCTCTACAGGATATGGCTACTCGAAGAGCTTATGCTAGAAGGAATGTGAGGGAGAATGTGGAACAAGATGCTCCCCCTCAAGTTCCTCAAGCCCTGGTCGACCCTTTGGCTGAGTAAGTGACTAATGCAGAGTTTAGGGCTTCTTTTCAAGTATTGGCTTAAGCCATGATGGCCCAATCCAATAGGGAGGTTTCGGTTCCCGTGAACCCAAATGTGGGTGCGACGGCATCTAGAGTGGGGGACTTCACTAAAATGAATCCCTCGGAGTTTCATGGTTCTGAAGTTGAGGAAGATCCTCAAGAGTTCATTGATGAGGTTTACAAGGTGTTGATGATTACGGGAGTGACGCCGGTGGAAAAGGCGGAGTTGGTTGCTTATCAACTTAAGGGTGTTTCTCAAATTTGGTTCAATCAATGGAAGAAAGGGAGACTGGAAGATGCGGGTCCTCTCAATTGGGAGAAGTTTAAGGTTGCTTTCCTTGATAGAATTTTTCCACTTGAGACGAGGGAGTTAAAGGTGCTTGAGTTCATCAACCTTCGTTAAGAAAGTATGATTGTGAAGGAATATGCTTTGAAGTTCACACAATTGTCTCGATATACTCCCATAATGGTTGTCGATCCTAGGGCAAAGATGAGTAAGTTTGTTTCGGGTGTGTCCAAAATGACACTTAGGGAATGTCGTACATCCATACTTGTTAATGACATGGATACTTCTCGTCTCATGGTTCTTTCTCAACAAATCGAATAGGATAAACTTAAGGAAAAGTCTAGGTAGATAAAGAGGTCTAAAACCTGTGATGGTAGTTTCTCACATGCAAGTTCTGATGGGCATGGTCGTTCTAGGTTTCAATAAAGGTTTTCTGGCCAAGGTTCCTCCAATGATCCTTCTAAGTTCAACAAATATAGGGTGGCTAACCCTAAGCCTCATGGAGGAAATGGTAGCGGGTCTTTATTGCCTTCTTGTGCTAAGTGCAGAAGGAAGCACGAGGGCAAGTGTTTAGCGGGTTCCAATGCTTATTTTGGTTGTGGTAAGATGGACCACAAGATAAGATATTGTCCTTCAGTTGCCAAGAATGAAGAAGATAATCGTCAAAGGTCTCAACCAAATCATTCATCCAGTCCAAGTTGTTCGGGATCAAATGCTCCCAAGCAAAACCGATTTTATGCACTCCAGACTCGTCATGAGCAAGAGGATTCTCCCATTGTGGTTACCGTTATGTCGAGAGTCTTCCAACTTATTATTTATGCTTTACTTGATCCCGGTGCTACCTTGTCTTTTGTGACGCCATATGTGGCTATGAGGTTTGATGTTTTTTTAGATGTGTTGTTAGATCCTTTTTCTGTCTCTACTCTGTTGGTAATTTTGTTGTGGTTAAGATGGTCTATAGAAAGTGTCCCATTTCTTTATCCCATAGAATTACTCTTGTTGACTTGGTAGAGCTTGATATGCTAGATTTTGATGGTATCCTTGGTATGAATTGGCTGCATTCTTGTAATGCTTCTATTGATTGTAGAACTCGTGTAGTCAAGTTTCAGTTCCCAAATGAGCAAGTCCTAGAGTGCAAATGGGGAAATTCTATGCCTAAAGGTCAGTTTGTCTCTTGTCTTAAAGCTAGAAAGATGGTTTCTAAGGGTTGCATATACTATCTAGTTAGGGTGAGGGGTGTGGATTCTGAAACCCCTACTCTTGAGATGATCCCCATTGTTAACGAGTTTCTAAAAGTATTCCTAGATGATATACTCGGTATTCCTCCCAAAAATGAAATAGGCTTCGGTATTGACCTTCTCCCAAATACGCGCCATATTTCTATTCCACCTTACTGAATGGCTCCGGCAGAACTTAAGGAATTGAAAGAACAATTGAAAAACTTGTTGGATAAGGTTTTCATTTGATCGAGTATCTCTCTGAGGGGAGCTCCATTCTGGTTTGTTAGAAAGAAGGATGGTTCTCTTCGTATGTGTATAGACTATCAGGAGTTGAACAAGGTTACCATTAAGAATAAGTATCCTCTCCCAAGGATAGATGATTTGTTTGACCAACTTCAAGGAGTGAGTTACTTCTCTATCATTGACCTCCGGTCGAGTTATCACTAATTGAGGGTGAAGGAAAATGATATTCCAAAAACAGCTTTAAGGACCTGATATGGTCATTTTGAGTTTTTGGTGATGTCTTTTGATTTGACTAATGCTCCAGCCACTTTTATGGATTTGATGAATAAGATGTTTATACAATACCTTGACATGTTTGTGATTGTGTTCATTGATGATATATTGATTTATTTAAGAAGTGAGGATGATCACATCAATCATTTGAAGATTGCGTTGCAAATCCTCAAGGACCAACACCTCTTTATTAAGTTTAGCAAATGTGAGTTTTGGTTAAGGTCTGTGGCTTTTCTTGGTCATATTGTTTCAAGTAAGGGTATTGAGGTAGATCCTACGAAGACAGATGCGGTTAAGAGTTGACCTAGACCTCTATCCCTTTCGGATATTAGAAGTTACTTGGGTTTGGCTGGTTACTATAGAAGGTTAGTTGAGGGGTTTTCTTCCATTGCTTCTCCATTGGCAGCATTGACCCAAAAGAAGGCTAAGTTTGTGTGGTTAGAAGCTTGTAAAAAGAGCCAAGAATTGAAGGAGAGACTCACTTCCGCTCTAGTATTGACTTTACTAGAAGGAACTGATAGTTTCGTGGTTTATTGTGATGCCTCTAGGATTGGGCTGGGATTTGTACTTATGCAAAATGGGAAAGTTATTGTCTACACTTCAAGGCAACTTAAGATTCATGAGAAGAATTATCCTACCCATGACCTTTAACTAGTGGTGGTGGTTTAAGCCTTAAAGATTTGGAGGCATTATTTGTATGGTGTTCATGTTGATGTATTTACCAACCACAAGAGTAAGAAATATGTGTTTAATTAGAAGGATTTGAATCTTCGCCAAAGGCTTGAGTTATTTAAATATTATGATATATGTGTTCTCTATTACACTGGTAAGGCCAATGTGGTGGCAAATGCTCTTAGTCGGTTATCTATGGGAAGTGTTGCTCACAGAGAGGATGATAAGAAAGAGTTGGTTCGAGATGTTCATAGATTGGCCCGGTTGGGTGTTCAGTTAGTGGACTCTACTAAGGGTGGTGTTATGGTTCACAATGGTTCAGAATCATCTTTTGTAGCGGATGTGAAAGCCAAACAAGGTCTTGATCCAACTTTGGAATAATTAAAGGAAACAGTGCTTAAGAAGTCTATTGAAGCTTTCTCCCAAGGGGGAGATCGCGTGCTTAGATATCAAGGTCGCTTGTGTGTTCCTAATATAGACGACTTGAGGGAACGGATCTTGTGAGAAGCCTATAGCTCTCGGTATTCCATTCACTCGGGAGACACCAAAATGTAACTTGATTTGCGGGAGATCTATTGGTGGAATGGGATGAAGAAGGATATTATGGAATTTATGGCTAAGTGTCCTAATTGTCAACAAGTGAAAGTTGAGCATCAAAAACCGGAAGGTTTGTCCCATGAATAAGCATTCCTACGTGGAAGTGGGAATATTTGAATATGGACTTTACTGTTGGTTTGCCTCGCACCCGATGATAACATGACTCAATTTGGGTTATAGTAGATCGAATGACGAAATCGGCTCATTTCATTCTCGTCAAAATCTCTTATTCGGCAGAAGATTATTCTTGGATTGTACTTGAGAGAAATGGTAAGGTTGCATGTAGTGCCTTTGTCCATTATTTATGATCGTGGTACTCAATTCACTTCTCAATTTTGGAACTCTTTTCAAAAGGGTCTTTGTACTCATGTTAAGCTTAGTACGGCCTTTCACCCCCAAACCGATGGGCAAGCAGAGTGTACTATCCAAACTTTGGAAGATATGTTGAGAGCTTGTGTGGTTGACTTCAGGGGTAATTGGGATAATCATTTACCTTTGATTGAGTTTGCATATAAGAATAGCTATCACTCAAGTATTGGTATGGCTCCATTTGAGGCATTGTATGGTAGGAGGTGTAGATCTCCTATAGGTTGGTTTGAGGTGGGAGAAGTTGTTTTAATAGGTCTTGAGCTAGTACATGAGTCTATGGAGAAAGTTTGACTTATTAGAGATTGGTTGAGGACGGCTAAAAGTCGGCAAAAGTCATATGTTGATGTTTGAAGAAGAGATCTTGACTTTGATGTTCATGATTGAGTGTACTTGAAAAATTCACCCATGAAGGGTGTAATGAGGTTTGGTAAGAAAGGGAAGCTTAGTCCCCGATATGTAGGCACATAAAAGATTTTGAGGCGTATTGGTAAGGTTGCTTATGAACTAGAATTGCCTAATGAACTAGCATCGGTGCATCCGGTTTTCCATGTCTCTATGTTGAAGAAATGTGCTGGTGATCCAACATCTATAGTCCCCTTAGAAGGTTTGGGATTTAAGAGAATTTTTTTATGAAGAAGTTTCGGTTGAGATTTTAAACCAACATGTCAAGAAGTTGAGAAATAAAGATGTTCCTTCCGTGAAAGTGTTGTGGAGGAATCAGTTAGTTAAGGGTGCTACTGGGGAGACCGAGGCCGATATGATGTCCCGATATCCCCATCTCTTTCCTTCTACCCCTATTTTAGCTCGAGGTAATGAGTTCCTCATGGTTTACTCTTTTGGTGTCATGTGTCTTAGATATTCCATGATTTCCTCATTGATGTATATTTATGAAAAAGGCTTTATTTTTTTAGAAAATGAGTCAAATTAATTGATTCATAAATGTTTATGTGCATTTTATTATGAGTTGCATATAGACTTCATGATATGATATTTTGAACATGCTTTAGCATGAAGTTGATGTTTCCTCCTCGGATATAAGTATTTATGTGATTGCATGCATGATGGGCTACTATATTTGACTTATTTTCCTTCATGTGATATCTAGGATCCAATTCGAGGATGAATGTTCCCAAGAGGGAGATAATGTAACACCCCGAAATCAAGAAACCTAGAAAAGGGAGGCAAGTGGGAGGTCACAAGCCTTTCACTGAGCCATGGTACCCTTTGTGGAGCCCTTTATAGGCCGTGAAGGGCATCACGGCCCGTGGTGGTGCCCGTGGTGAGTGGACAATATCCTCCCCAAAGCCAGGCTCCTCTCACGAGCACCCACACAGCTCGTGAAGAACCAAAATGGTCGTGGTGGTGGCCGTGAAGGGGAGGAAGAATCCCCCAATCCACGGGTCCAGGGTCACGACTGCCCAGACGTATCGTGGACACTGAGACGGCTCGTACGGGCCTCCATCTGGAGGTTCACGTCAGAAGTAAGTCAGGGTCATTTGGTCTTTTCCTACTTATTTTATTATGATACTATGTCTCTGTACCCATACCTAGGACCCCTATATAAGTAATTTTAACCCCAAATTCAACCCATTGAAGTCATTCTCTCAAAAATTCAAAGGAAGAACAAGTCTTTCTCTCCCAAATATTTCTCTTTCTAGAAATCTTCAATAAGAGGGTTCAACCTAGGTTTCCAAGGCAAGTCTCCAATTCCACCATTGAAGGCAAACTTTTGGCATTGAGATATGATCGTTTTCACCCATGGATTCCTTCCATTCATGGAGTTTTCAAATTCCCCTATTTTCAAAGTTAGAAATCACCAATTGAGTTAGGGTTTTCTTCTATGTTGTGGGTTCTCTTGATTATTAATTTAATTGATGAATTTATGATCTCTTATGCATGAATTGAGTTAATTCTGTGATTTTATAATGATTCCCCATCAACCCATGTAATTCCCATGTTTTCCGAATTATGATGATATGATGTGGGTTTTGGATTATGAATGAAGAGTTTATGAAATTAAGCATGTTCTTATAGGATTTAAGTAAATGTTTTAAGGATGCTTTGAGAGTGAAGTATCAATGATAATGTTGTTGTTGTATTGTTGAAAGAATTTTCTCATATACACATGAAAGCATGGCTGTGAAAGGTTTTCTCACATTATAAGGGTTCTTAAAGTTGAAAGGTCTTCTCACCTAAAATGAACCAATGATTAAGGAAGTTATGTCAATGATGAGGTAAAACACGATTACGTATGCTCTTTAATTGAATGACAAGAGGTGATTACCCATGTCAGATGATGTAAGGACAAGAGGCGATTACACGTATTCCTTTAAGTTCTAAGATTAATAAGATTAAGAACTATTCCATGGAAGTTAAGATTAGAACCAAGTGGACAAGTGGCGATTACCCAAGTCATATAAACTATGTGCCAACATAGGAATGTCTAGATAGACATTAGCTAGTGGATCCACAATAGCTAGAAGTTCATGGTACTTACCCTGGCAAGTAGGATAACTTTTTTCGGTGTGGTAGACACCGGATTCCATGTTGCTAGCTCACATGGTATTATATGTCGGTTAAGGCTATTTCCTACAAACAAGTAACGTTATGATGAACCAAGGTTACTTCAAGAAGTATAGTAAGTATGTTTTAAGATGATGTTCACTTGCATTGATCGTGTTTTATGATTCATGTTTTCTAACCCACTTATCTCATGTTTTAGCTTGATCATTGCATGCCCATGAAAATGTCCTATTTTAGCATGATTTAAATGTTTATATGCATGGTTATCATACTTGGTACATATTTTTTACCAACGCATATTCTTGCCTACATTTCCCCAAATGTAGGGTCAGATAGTCAGGGTTCTTCGTTTCGAGGCTAGAGGTTGATTCAAGAGATTTCGAGCTTTGCTGAGTCCTCGTGCTTCGAGGACCGGATTCTCATTGTTTTCAGTTTTCTTCCGTACTTTCAGTTTTGGACATGATGTATGGACTAGGCTCGAATTTCATTCTTATGTACTAGATGGCTAATGAGACAAGTATTTAGACTTTCGCTTTACTTTTATAAATCTTTTGGACATGAAATATTGTCTTTATCTCTTTTGTTCTATTTCTTATGTTATGAATGCTAAGTGGCTTGTATGGGACCTCTCGGGGTCCTATACGACATGTTACGCCTAGGGGTACCTTTGATCGTGGCAGATGTCTAGATTAAGACTGGGCATCGGACCGGGTTGTATCGATACCATTCTGGTCTGGTTGTATATCGGTACAGGTTCATTCCAATTTTGGTTCGGTCCGATTTCATGAAATCTTTTTTAAAAAATTTAAAAAGATTGTGCTGTAGATAGGCGTGAAAGATAGGCAGAGCAACCTGCACTATTTTCAAATTGGTAGTGAATTTATGCAAGTGCCAACGATACTTTTCTTTTAGGTTCCCAAAGTCACGTGCATTTATTGAAGATCCAATGTTGTCATGCATTCATGCAAGTGCCAATGTTGCCATACATTTATGCAAGTGCCAATGTTGCCATACATTTATGCAAGTGCCAATGTTGTCATGCATTTATGCAAGTGCCAATGCTACCATGCATTTATGCAAGTGCCAACGACACTTTTTTTTAATTGTCTCCAATGACAAATTTTTTCTAACGGTCAAAATCAAAATTTGACCCTCAAATCACCTACCCCTTTTATTTCTAAAAATTATAAATACTCCCTCTCTTTATATTTTTAATTACAAATTTACAATATCAATTATTAATTTTTATCTCAACTCTCAATCTTTTTCAAAGTTTCATGTTTCAACCTCCAATCATATTATTTTGCTATTCTGAAGATTTAAATTATCATTTGGTGAATTTTGGAGGAGCAATCTTCTTCAAACTTCAAGTTTCGATATTAATTTATCAATTTTCGGTTATAATTATTTGTTCTTTACACAAACGTTTGGTACCTTCGATCCACTCTCTAATCTTATATTTATTTTTTGTATTTATTATTTGTAAGTTGTTCTTGTTATATTTATTATATTTTATTTGTCTTGTTAAATTTCATATTTTATATCATGAATTCTTCTTTAAAAAGTGGAGGTAAAAAATAGTGTGCAGAAGGAGTAAAATATTTGTTTAATAAAAAGGATAAATGTTCTAGTTCTTCTAAATCTAAATTTTCTCTTGTTAGAATGAATACGGGTGAATTAGCGTGTGTGAATGAAACTAATTTTTCTTGTCCCGTTCCTATAGAAATTAATTTGGATAAACCTATAATTCTCAAAGAGGTTTATGAAAGACATTCTGGTAATAGACAAGAAAATGAAGAAGTGGAAATTGATGAAGAAGTAGATTCAGATGATACACTGACTAGTCTCGACCTCAATAATACTGAAGCTCTACCTCAGGACAATCCTCTGGTTGAAACTAGTCGTCCCCCTATTGTTCCAATTAGGGAAAAGACCAAGGTACAACGTACTTTAAAATCACATGTGTGGAGTGGTTTGCATATTTATATTCTATTGGTGTTTGTGAAGATTCTAGCATTGGAGCACGGTTAGAGGGTCAAATATGGTTCAAGGTGATCTATATCCCTCAAATCCAAGTGGTCCTCTTACACATCGACCCTATAATAAGGATCATGATCCTGAAAATTTTGTTAAAATGGTTGTTGTTTGTAGTTTACCTTTTAGTTTTAGAGAACATCTGGGTTTTATTGCATATATTTTTGTGATACATATAATCCTAATTTTGATGGTTTATCAAGAAGCATGGTAAAAAGAGATATTTTTGAATTTCTAGAAAAACATTTTCAATATTTGCGTACCTATTTTGAAATAATGGATTGTAGAGTTGCTATTACCACTATTATGGATTGTAGTCCTAATGATTTTGAATATTTAACTGTTACTGCGCATTGGATTGATTATAATTAGAATTTACAAAAAAGAATTATCAGTTATAAAATTTGTGAACATAAAAAAATTGGAATTCATATCGCTACTACTGTGTTAGAAATTTTAGATTTTTTTTATCTTTGTGATAGAGTCATTAGTGTTACTTTAGATAATTTTTTTGCTAATTTAAATGATATTAATATGCTAGAACCTAGACTTTGTCCTATTAGTAAATATAATTTTCATGTTAGATGTGTTGCGCATATATTATATTTGGTTGTTGGTGATGGTGTGAAATTATTTGAAAAAAGTTGTGATAAAGTTGAAAATACTTGTTTTTTATTTTTCATAAGCATAGTAGTAGTAGAATTAATCAATTTAAAGAGCTTTGCAATGCTTGTAAACTTCAGTTTAGAAAAGTTCCAAAGCATGTAAAAACTAGATGGAATTCCTTTTATGATATGCTTGAAGGCTTATGAATATAGAAAACCTATTATTATGCAATTTAATGCTCATAATGCTTATCCTGATTTAAAACTTAATGATAGTGATTGGACTGAAGTAAATGAACTTAGAATAGTTTTGAAATCATTTTATGATGCTACTAAAAAAAATTCTGGAATGTATTATCCAACTATTTCTGAAATTTTAATACATGTATGTGAGATTTCATCTCTCTTTTCTGAATATAAAACAAATTTATTTACAAATGCTATTGAAGCTATGATTACAAAATTTAAGAAATATTTTTTTCTAATCCCTCAAATTTATTTAAATGCATTTCTTTTTAACCATGAATATAAAAAATATGGTGCAAAAAATTTAGTTGAATGCATTTATTAAAATTTAGATATTCAACCAGATGAGAAACTTGATTTAGTAACATGTCAAAATAGTATCAAATTACTTGCTAAAGAAATGTATGATAAATATTGTTCCTTAGACAATGTTGAAAATCCTCAAATTTCTATGTCTCGGGTAGGTGCCCATGGTAGAATGAAACATAAACTTGGTCTTTGTTCTTCTAATAAATGTGCCCATGGTAGAATGAAACATAAAATTGGTCTTGCTTCTTCTAATAAATGTAGATTTGTTAAATATCTTGAACAGGGTTCAGATAATATTAACAGTAAGGAAGGTATACCACAACTACTGAACTGGTGGAGGGCTCGTGGAACTCAATTTCCAAAAGTTAGTAGGATGGTGAAGGATGTGCTTGCAATTCAAGGATCGTCAGTAGCTTCAGAGGCAGCTTTCAGGGAGATAAGATTTCAAATTGGAGACCACAGATATTCGTAAGCAGAAGACACTTTGGAGATATTGGTGTTGTTTAGAGATTGGATAAATGTTGAGCGGAAAAATCAAGGACTTTCAAAGTTAGATAGTCAATATGAGTTTTTCATAGATTCAGCCATTGGATGTGGTAGTGATGATGGCATGAAACTTCAAGATCGTCAACAAGCTTTACCAAGACCAGTAGTTGATAATGGTCAATCTATAGCTCAGTTAGAGAAAGGCTTTATAGGACTATACAACTATTAGTATTACATTTGAGGCTTAGTTGAAACAGAACCCTTCCTAGAAGGTGGCTGCGTAAATTAGGCACTCTACTAAGAGTTATAAATTGTCATTGTAATACAAATTTGAATAAATTGGATTGATTTTTTTAATTTGTGTCATTGTTTTAGTCTTTTATTAGCATTCTTTTTTGTTTATTTAATTTTTTAAAATTACAAACTTCAGTTATTTAAATTACAAGTTATAAGTTATAACTTATAACATATAACTTAATAACTTATAAACTTCAAAAGATTCAAATCTTGAAAACTTATAACATAAGCTCAAAAACTTAAAAAAAATTGATTGGCTTGGATGACTAAAGCAATAACTAACTGAACCGACCAGGATAGAAGAAATACTCACCTCAACTCAACTCAATACAAAGCAATCATGAAAGATGCAATATTTAAAACATTATAAAATAGGAGATAAAACTCAATGTTGTATAAAAATACAATAAAATATTATTTATCCTTAGTTGGGAGTTTCTCTAACCGACAACCATCACTATGAGCTACGTGATGATATAGTGTCTCACCCATGCTGCCAAAACTATACCTTACCGGGGTATAGGATACCTCAACTAAGTGGATCCACTAAACTCTGTCCGAAGGCATTTAGGATTCATCTAAAAAGTATGATCATGTACCCATGTTGGCATACTTTATTTATGAGGAATGTGAGTTGTCTGAACTCATCCCCAAATCGGTGCTCAATACTACTTCCCATAATATATACTCATGCTCAATGTTTAAAAACATACTCTTCCACTGTTTGAGATAATTGCTCAAGCTATCCTCTTAAAAGAGGTAACTACTCTTGAAACATCTTTGAACTCATAACTCATTTAGAAATCAAAGTTTCTCTTTTATCAATGTAAAAATTGATACCTTTGGAAATATTTAGTTCCTTTATACACTTACTCAATTCATACATGTAAGCTCTTTCTCAAAAATAAACCAAAATCATATTGTAAGATGATCATTGATGACTCGAGAAGTCATACTGCATAAACATTGATGGTATATCTAGATACCATACTGCTTAAACATTGATGGCATACTCGATTGTCAAACTAATCATGTTTTAGAAATTCTTTCTCAAAACTCATCCTTACTTCCTCAAAAACTCAGTTTAAAACTCAAGTGTTGGCTGTAAAAAGCTTCTCAAGATTTATAACTCATTTCATCGGGTTCATGCGGAATTATGTACATGAACGACTCAACTCAAGGATCTTAATAGCAATATGGAAACTCAAAATCAAAAACTCAACGATACTACTCATCTCAAGGATACTCACTTCATAGGATTCATGCGGAATTATGGGAATGAATGACTCAACTCCAGGATCTCAATAACAATGTAGACTCATGAATACAACTCTTTTCATTCTCATACTCTTTGACTCAAAACTTTGTTCAAAACTATGGTTGATTTCAAAAGAATTCTCAAATTTGACTCAAAGGACCCTCTTGAACTTTCCTCTTAAACTCTCTTTATATTGAAATGTAATTTAAGAGATATGATTAGGATATATAAGTGTCACGACCCAGGGGTAACCCCTAGATGTAACATGGCGTATTGAACCCCGAAGGACTCCATACAAGCCACTTAACTCTCATAACATAAGAAATGGAACAATAAGAGTAAAATCATAGTCTAAGTCTAAAACATTTTAGAAACGAAAACAGAAGTCTAATACACTTGTTTCATCATAACCATCGAATACAATAGAATGAAGTTGGGATAGCCCATACATCATGTTCAAAATAAAAAATACATGAAATGGAACTAAACAATAAACTCTGTCGTCATAGCATAAGAACTCACCAAAGCTCGGAATATATCAAGCCAATTACCTCTAGCCACGAAACTGAGTACCCTGACTGCCGGACCCTACATTTGGGGAAATGTAGGCAAGAGTCTGTGTTAGTACAAAACAATGTACCAAGTATGATATACATGCATAAAACATTTAAATCATGCTAAAAAGGAACATTTCATTTCATGACATGCAATCGACCAAGCTAAACATCATATAAAAGAGTTATAACCTATAAGTCATAAATCATGGTCAATGCAAGCTAAATTCATCTTTAAAACCTTTGAACGCATATGCGATACTTCTTGAAGTAACCTTAGTTCATTATTACTTGTGGGGAATTAACCTTAACTGACATAGAGACCATGTGAGCTCTAACATGATCCCCCGGTGTCTCCCTCACCGAAAAGGGTTATCCTACTTGCCAAAGTAAGGACCATAAATTCTAGTTTAAGTGGATCCACTAGATAATCAACCTATGGGGGAAAATAGTTAAGGGATAAGGAGATTGCTACTAGAAACTCGACCTCTACTAACGGGGAGCTTCCATCTCAAGAGAATTCTTCTAGAAACTCGGCCTCTACTAATGGGAGAGCTTCCAACCCATCATCAATGTCCACTCTGTGCTACGCATAAATCCCACGGAATAGTTATTTCTTACTTGACTTCATTAATCATGGAAAGGTGTTTTTGGATAACCAATCCAAGCTAGTTCATTAGGATAACTCTTACTCTTTGATTCAATTAGGTGATAAAGCCTTTCATCCTAAGAATCCTTTCTATGTGACAAAATCTTTTACATCATGCTATTATGTGTTTGCGAGAATATCCTTTCACAACACAACATCATCATTGATACTTTACTCTCAAAGCACCCTTAAAACAATTGCATAGATTTCATTAGAAAATGCATAAGTCTATAATTTACCTCATTAGGTTCAAAACCCACTTTCAATCATCAACACTTATAAAACATGGGTTAGATATAGATTTCATAATAAATACTTGTAAAGCTTGCAATAGATGCTCAATTTCATAAAACTCTTCCTTGAAGATCAAAATCCACATCATATAATTCATAACTTGAAAACATGGTATAACATGGGTACATGGGGAAATAATCATATTTCATCAATTCATGCATAAGATATCATAATTAAATCAATAGAATCAACACTGAAAAGAACCCATGATAATTGAAGAAAACCCTAACTAAATTGGGGAATTCTACCTTTTGAAATAGAGGAATTTGGGAACTCCATGGATGAAAGGAATCCATGGATGAAACCTATTATACCTTAAATCCAAAATCTTGCCTTCAATGGAGGAATTGAGACCTTGACTTGAAACCCTAGGTTGAATATTCTTTTTCTTCAAGTTTCTAGAGAGAGAAATATTTGGAGAGGAGATTTGGTTTTTCTTCTGTGAATTTGGAAGAATGAAGTGAATGGGTTCATTTGGGGGTTGAAAAAGCTTTTATAGTGGTTTTAGTAAAAGGAAAAACAACGTAGTATAGGAACTAAGTAATTAGTAAAAGACCACTACCTTTGAAGTAATTGTCGGCTATCACCGACCTATCAATCGACGAACCGTGGTCTGACCCACAACCTATCCTGGTGGACCATGGTTGGTGGTCAGAGATTTTTGGTCGACCTACGGACCCCTGGACCATGGACCGTGGACCCATCGATGGACTGTAGGTGCACTCGTGGTTCCCACCCTAGACCATTTTTGAATGACCAATCGACAGACCCGCCTACGGACCAGGGTCCAACCCACGGGCCGTGGTTGTTCACCGTGGATGGCACCTAGAACTACTGAAATTTTGCTAGGATTCCCTCTTTTGAATCCAAAGTGTTAGAATATCTCCCCCTTGGCACCATTCATCCTCTAATGAGATTCAAACTGGTTCTAAAAGAGTAAGAGAGGAGCTAACAACCCAACCTACAATGCAATGCATACAACCAAGGCGGAACTATCGACTACAAGCTAGGACGTTCTCAAAACATCATAAGAGGGGTGAAACTAGCTCTATCAGCCCATTATGCATGCAATGCACATAAATAAGGAGGAAACATCAACTCCAAGCTAATCATACTCAAATGCATTATAAGGAAGTAGGAACTACATCTAGCAACCCAATATGCATGAATTTTCAACATTACTCATTTTCAAGGAGGAACTACCTTCTCCAAGCTAAAAGCATGTTCAACACAATCTCATGGAGCTCATATGCAATTCGATCTTAAGAAACATAGTTAAAGCATGTTCATCAACTCATCTTATAAAGTCTATAGGCAACTCATACTCAATGCACAACAACATGAGGAAAATCAATAATAAAAACTCATTTTCTTTCAAAACAAAAGTTTTCATGAACATGCATAACATAAGGAAATCATGGAAACACATAAAAACACATGACTCCCAAACCTAGGACAAACCAAGAGGAACTCATTACCTCAAGCTATATAAGGAGTCAAAGGAAAGAGATGAGGATATCGGGACATCATATCGGCTTCGGCCTCCGAAGTAGCACCCTCAACTAACTGATTCCTCCATAATACCTTCACGAAAGCTATTTCCTCATTCCTCAACTTTTTAACTTGCCAGTCCACAATCTCGACCGGAACTTCTTCATAAGAAAAACTTTCATCAACTCCAAACCCTTCTAGTGGAACTAAGAAGGTCAGATCACCAACACACTTATTAAGCATAGAGACATGGAAAACGGGATACACAGTTGCCAACTCATTTGGTAAATCTAACTCATAAGAAACCTTACCAATACATCTCTAAGCCTGATATGGGCCTACATACCGGGGACTAAGCTTCCCCTACTTACCAAACCTCATTACAAAGTTCATGGGTGAGATTTTCAAGTAAACCCATTCGTTAATCTCAAACTCTAGATCCCTTCTTCTTACATCGACATAAGAATTTTGCCGACTTTGAGTCGTTTTCAACTTTTTCCTTATAAGTCAAACTTTCTCCATGGCTTCGTGTACCAATTGGCACATATTAGGGCAACTTCACCCACCTCAAACCAGCCTATAAGCTATCTACATATCCTACCATATAAGGCCTCAAATGGATCCATATCGATCCTTGAGTGATAATTGTTATTGTAAGCAAACTCAATCAATGGCAAATGGTCGTCCCAATTGCCCTTAAAATTGATCACACAAGCCCTTAACATATTTTCCAAAGTTTGGATCAAACGCTCTGCTTGCCCATTGTTTTAGGGATGAAAAGTCATGCTAAGCTTAACCTTAGTGCCAAGCCCATTTGGAATGACTTCCGAAACTGAGAAATGAATTGGGTACCATGATTGGAAATAATGGAAAAAGGCACTCCATACCAAGTTGTAATTGCCATTTCTCTCAATTACAACTTGGCATAGTCCTCCGCCGAGTAAGAAACCTTGACGGGAAGGAATAAGCCAATTTCGTCACCTGATCTACTATCACCTATATCGAATCATGTTGTTGCCGGGTGCGAGGCAAACCAATTATAAAGTTCATATTCAAGTCTTCCCACTTCCAAGTACGAATGCTAATATCTTGACACAAACCTCCCGGTTTCCGATGCTCAACTTTCACTTGTTGGCAATTTGGACACTTAGCCACAAATCCTGTAATATCCTTCTTCATTCCATACCACTAATAGACCTCCAGTAAATCACGGTACATCTTGGGAGAATGTAATACCGTGAACTATGGGCTTCTGCTAAAATATATTCCCTCAAGTCATCCACAGTTGGAACTCATAATTGACCTTGGTATCTAAGTAACCCATCTCCCCCTTGGGAGTAAGCCTCAATGGATTTCTTAAGCACCACCTCTTTCAATTCTATCAAAATTGGATCAAGACCTTGCTTGGCTTTTACATCCGTCACAAAAGAATATCGGAACCATTGTGAACCATAACACCACCTTTGGTGGAGTCCACCAATTGAACACCTAGTCGAGCCAATCTATGAACATCTCGAACAAACTCTTTCTTTTCTTTTTCAATATGAGAAAAACTACCCATAGACAACTGACTAAGTGCAACCACTACCACATTAGCTTTACCGGGATGATAAAGAACACTCATGTCATAATCCTTCAATAACTCAGGCCACCTTCATTGGTGAAGATTTAGATCTTTTTTATTAAACACGTATTGCAAACTCTTATGGTCGGTAAACACATCTACATGTACTCCATACAAATAGTGTCCCCAAATCTTTAAGGCAAAAATGACCGCCGCTAACTCAAAGACGTGAGTAGGATAATTCTTCTTATGGATTTAAGTTGCCTTGAGGCATAGGCAATAACTTTCCCATTTTTCATAAGTACACACCCTAGCCCAATTCTCGTGGCATCACAATAAACCACAAAACCATTTGTCCCTTCCGGTAAAGTCAACACCGGGGCGGAAGTAAGTCTATCCTTAAACTCTTAGAAACTCTTTTCACATAACCCAGACCATATAAACTTAGCCTTCTTTTGAGTCAAAGCCGTCAAATGAGAGCCAATTGAAGAGAAACCTTCAACAAACCTTTTATAGTAACCGGCTAAACGCAAGAAACTTCTAATGTCCGAGAGAGTTAGAGGTCTAGGCCAACTCTTGACCGCATTCGTCTTCCTAGGATCTACCTCAATACCCTTACTCGAAACAATATGACCAAGGAAAGCTACAAACCTTAACCAAAATTCACATTTGCTAGACTTTGCAAAAAAGTTGTTGGCCCTTAAGAATTTTCCGCACGATCCTCAAATGACCAATATCTCATCCTCACTCCTTGAGTAGATCAAAATATCATCAATGAACATAATCACAAACATGTCAAGGTATTGTCTAAATACCCTATTCATCAAATCCATAAACGTCGCCGGAGCATTAGTCAATCCAAGCAACATTACCAAAAACTCATAATGACCATATCAGGTTCAAAAAGTCATCTTCAGAATGTCATCATCTTTCACCCGCAGGTGGTGATATCCCGATCGGAGATTAATCTTTGAGAAATAACTTGCTCCTTGAAGTTGGTCGAATAAATCATATATCATTGGGAAAGGATACTTATTCTTAATAGTCACCTTGTTCAATTGTTGATAATCAATACATATAAGAAAAGAACCATCCATTTTTTTCACAAATAAAATTGGAGCACCCCATAGAAAGATACTCGGTCGGATGAAAGCCTTATCCAACAAGTCTTTCAATTGTTCTTTAAACTATTTAAGTTCTGTTAGAGCCATACAGTAAGGAGGAATAGAAAAAGGTTGCGTATCTGGGAGAAGGTCAATACCAAAGTCTATTCCCCACTTGGGAGAAATACCAGGTAAATCATGTGGGAACACTTCCGTAAATTCATTAACAACGGGGACCGACTCGAGATAAAGGGTTTCAAAATCTACATCCCTCACCCTAGATGGTAAAAGAAACCTTAAAATCGTCTTTCTAACTCTAAGATAGGAAACAAACTGACCCTTAGGCATAGAATTTCCCCCTTCCACTCTAGGATAGGCTCATTCGGAAACTGAAACTTGACTACACGAGTTCTATAATCGATAGAAGCATAACATGAGTGCAGCCAATCCATACCCATGATAATCAAAATCTAACATATTAAGCTCTACCAAGTCAACAAAAGTTACTCCATGGGATAAGGAAACGGGACACTTTCTATAGACCCTTTTAGCCACAATAGAATCACCAACAGAAGTAAAGATAGAAAAATTTTCTAGCAATACATCTGGAAGAACATCAAACCTCATAGCAACACATGGCGTTGATGAGTCCAAGATTTAGACTTATTTGGGACTTTATTTGGATAGATTTAGTGTCCTTAAATGCTTATATTGTGCTAATAACGGATGTAAAATCATTTATTTTCAGATACATGGATTGAGAAACAAAGTTAGGACAGAGATGGGCAACAGAGACAACACCAGCAAAAAAGAAAATGGAAGAACAAGTCTGATGATCGCCGAGGTCACTCTACGACTCACCAAGTTGCCACTCTACCACCTAAAGTTAGAACACTAAGGGTGAATTAGGGGTAGCTTTGGCGAGCAGCAGTTCCATTCGGCGTGTCGCAATCGCTTCAGCGATGGATGATCAGGTCACAAAAAGTACTTATGGAGTTCCAGACAAGTGCTAATGGCCGAGATGAAAGGAAAAAGGGTGTATCACTAAATCACTCGGTGATCTCGATCAGGCTTGCCTAAAATTACAGTGGTTGGACTAAGAAGAGGTGGAAAAATGAAGGCGAGAAAAAGAAAAATTGGTGAGTCGTCGAACGGTCAGCGAAGCCCGACTTATCTCGCTGAATGGTCCCAAACAGCCACACATAAGACTTGTATAAATTGATTTTTATAGGAGAGAGAAGGCATTCAAAAATGGAGGGAACAAAAGTGTGAGAGAGAAAACACTACCATTGTGGATTTCAAGTGATTTTAGCAAGATTTTTCATTGAGATTTTGTAATAGAGAAGATTTTAGTTGAGTTTAACTTTCGAATTTCATTAACCCAGCTATGGAAAATGTGGCAGGTGTTGATTTTCATCTTTTCTCTATGATTGGCTAAAACCCTAACCTTGGGGGTTTGACAATGTGACCATTTGTTGCATTCTACTAAATGGGTGTTATCGATTAGCAATTGTTTGTGTTAATTTGAAGCAAGTCTAGATTATTATGGTGGTTTAACATCATTATTGCATCTTTGGTGTGATAGATCTTAGAGTTTTGTGCTTACTCGAGAGAGAAGTACAGAACCAACGTAGTAATTTAGCATTCTAAGTAGTGGGTCTTGACGGTTTCATCTTGAGAAAGTGAAACCCAAGACCCAGCCTTTTATCTATCTTGAAAGAGTAGATTTGATGAGAACGTGGGTTGGTTAGCTTATGGATAGTGTTGAGGTTCGAGAGAACTCAACGGAAATAAAGCAATTATTCGAGAGAAAGTTGTTTTACTCATAGTCCATTCTACCCACGACGAATTAGCATTATCGGTAATGATGTACACCCATTAAGTTGAGTTCGATAGTTGGTTAGTCAACCCCCCAAGTGTGTTCTAATTATCTGATTGTTTCTAGTAATACTTTGAAGTGTGTTGGTAACGTCATCCTGGAAATTTGATTATTAAACTCTTAAGTGTATCCTGATCAGCTGTAAAGGTCATCATCATACTTTCGTATTTGAATTCAAAAAAATCTACTCTCTGTGGGAACGACCCCAACTCAGTTAGTTGGGTTATATACTGAGTAACGATCGTTGACACTTAGAACTGGATGAAGTGTTCTTGAAATGTTAATCAAAATGGTGTCGCTGTCGAGGAGTAGCATTAATTAGAGTTCTTTGATTGAAGATTTAATTTTTGAATTTGTTGGTTGTAGTTGAATTGGCTTAGGCTGCATTGTGTAGTATTGGTTGGACTACATATAAGTAAAAATGAATGAGGAAGAGGTAAATGGTAGTCAAGCAGGTCATCCGGACGGTATCGATGATATCAATAGTGTTTACAACCTATCTCAATCAGGTGAAATGGGTGCAATTTGCATACCACAAGCTGAGGGGAATGCATTATTTGAGGTCACTAGCACCACTCTTCATCTCCTCCAAATGAGGGGACTCTATGCAGGGCTAGAACACGAAGACCCGCATGAGCATGTAAGAAATTTTATAGAGGTGTGCAGCTCATTTTCATTCAAGAATGTGTCACAAGAGTCAATTCGGCTTCGGTTATTTCCACTATGTTTAACGGGCGAGGCAAGAAATTGGTTGGCCGAGTTATCAAAAAATTCAATCACATCATGGGAGGAGCTGACTATAGCATTCAATGCAAGATTCTTTCCCCCATCAAGGATGATGAAACTTAGAAATGACATTCAAGGTTTCAAGTGATGGATGGGTGAACCCATCCATGAAACGTGGGTGAGGTTTAAGAAACTCTTACTTAAATGCCCAACTCATGGGCTACCAAACAATTTACTACTCCAATATTTTTACCGGGGTCTTGATTAATTTAATAAAGGAGTGGTTGATCAATTGGTACGAGGGGGAATAATGTTGCAATCATTTGAGGTGGCTTCATTTCTTCTTGATGACATGACAAAAATAAATCAAGCTTGGTACACTCAAGAGGATCAAGTCTCTCCTTTATGTTTTCAAATGACACAAGAACAACTTGATAAAGAAAGAGAAAGGGATGCAAACATCAAGAAAATGTTGACCCAAATGGAACTATTGCAAGAGAATATGATGGAGATTGCGGGAAACCCAAGGGGACAAGTTGAGTGTTTAGAGTTGAGAAGGGTTCTTCCTCAGGTTATTCAAAGCCGGGGGAGAATCAAGGTTGGAACTCCAAGATATACTAGGAGGGTTTCCACCCACGCTATTTACAGCGAGGTGGGAATCAAGGTTGGAA
>JAJOOS010017213.1:0-23558 GCA_029582725.1 Solanum chiquidenum
TTGGAATCGATGTTCCTTCTTCTTGAAAACTAGCCCAAAGGCTCTTTTGGAAATCATTGTTCCTTTCTTACTCAAATGTGAAAACATTTACAAACTTCTTTGGGAATACTTAGTTCCCTAATAGCTTTTGAGAAATGAACTCAACTTTAACTCTTGACTTAACGTGAAACTTGAGACTCTTTACTTAGCTTGAAACTCTATACTCTTCACTTGACTTGAAACTTGAGCCTAAAAATGAAGTTAAAACGTTCAATAAAGACTATTGAAAAACTTTAAAGACTTGCTTTGACTCACTTCTTAACTTCTAAGCTTGACTCTAACTTCACTTGACTTTGATCCGAACTTTCCTCGAATTGAATTATTAATTCAAGGTATATGATCACATGCTTATTGATGAATTCTTGACATTTAGACGTACCTTGAAGTGTTGGAAACAACTAGGAAACATAGGTACAATAATACTAAGGAACATGCATGACAAAGTGGGGAAAGAATGGGAAAGGTTGGCGTCCTTGGCGCTCTGAGAGGCGCGGGGCGCCAGACCTACAACTTCAGAGGGGCCTGCTGGCGCTCTGCTAGGCGCGCCGCCCCAAGGGGGAAAGTTCAGAACCCCTTTTGGGGCGCGCTGGCAGGCGCGACGCCCCACCCTTTTTCCCCGAAAATTCGTCTTTTCTCCCTCTTTTCTCCAATTCTAAACCTTCTCAACCTCAAAGGTTCCAGCCCCAAATACTTAGGATCATAAACCCCTCCACATACAGTAGATTTCAACTCAAAAACACAACCGGAAACATGTCCCAAATCAACAAGGAACTTCAACAACACAATCAACAACATCAACAACAAAACCAACAACTTCAACAACACAACCAATCTTTTCTCGGAATAAAACGAGTTTGGCGTGTGGGGGAAAGAACCAACCCAACACTATGAACTCACATACCTAGTAGGGACCACCCCCGACGATATCCACGACGATCTTTGACGAATCCTTGCTTGATCTTCTCTTTCTCCTCTTCACTCTCAAACCCTTACTCTCACTCTTGTAAAAAAAAAGGGAAAAACTGATCTAAAATCAGTCTAACACACTAATATAACCAAAAGAATTGATTAGGGAAAAGACCAAAATACCCTCAAAATTTCTGGACGGATCTCCCTGCCAACTGCCCAACTTCCCAACTTCCAAAGGGCATAACTAACTCATACGAACTCGGAATCGAGCAAACTCGGCAATGTTGGAAAGATCATTCCACAAGCTTCGCAACCATAACTGGAACTATACCTAACTCATCCTGATCTAGGAGTTATGACTGTTTAAAGTTGGCCAAAACTCACCTTTTTTCCACACTTGTCCAAATTTCCAGATTTTTAAATTCTTTCCAAAAATGACTAAATTTCAAATTTCAAGCCTCTTCATAGTTATTTCAAATTGCCGGATGTTACACCTCAGCTAGGGGATCATTGAGCGAGACCAGATTCGAGGGTGAGCCATTTTCTTTTAGGCTACCATGGATCCTCTATTTGTTTAGTCCATTCTTTTCGAACTCATACTATATATATAGGCTTATTCGTATGTTTAGTTTCAGGGTTGTACCCCTCTTTCTTAGACTTGTTGATTATAGAGTTTTGGTACAATGACTTTCAGGTTCTAGGGGTTGAACTTCCGCAATAGTTTGTTTAATTGTTTATTTAAAATATTTGGAGTTTATGGGAACTCCGTTTTTATCCATCATTTAAACCTGCTTATGTATCTTTAAATGATTTAGTTTCTTAAAATTGCTTAGACGGGTTGTAGTAATGGTTCTCCCACCGGAGGGTTAGTGTGGGCCAATCACGGGGGTCTGGGTCGTGACAAATTAGGACAGAAAAAGTAACATATATTCTTTGAAAATGACGTAAAAAATATGATAAATCAATTAACAATTTGAAATATTTGAAAGATACATAAAAATTTGGTTAACTCTTCAAATTCTATTTGTGCCACGTTAATTGGGACATAAGAAGTAATTATTTAAAAAATATTTAAAAAATACTATAAATCACTATAATTAAAAACTTAAAATCTTTTAAAACCATATAAAATTTGGATAATTCTTCAAATTTTAACTGTGTCACAAACTAAAACCGAAGGAGTAACATGTATTGGGCCCGTGTTGGCACGGGTTCCCTTATCTAGTTAATTAAGAATCAGAGACATCAACCATTGGACCAAAATCATACTTTATTAATGAGTTTTCAAGTAATATTTCTTATATTTTTACTGAATTTTCAATACAATTATACAATCCGTGTAAAAGTTATTAAGTTTTTTGAAAACCCTATTTAATAAGAGCCTAAATTCGTCTCTGTGTTGGTTTATGTTGGAATTTCAGATGGTCTATGTTGATTTTACATTGAACTGTTGTAATATATTATATTTATCTTTGATATATAATTATATATCATATATACACGATGATACATTATTTATGCAATATCGATACATTACACATACGTGCAACGATTTTTGTTGTCAGTGTAGTTACGTATGAATCCCTAAGCCAAAAATTATAAATAATAGGATATGACTTTTGACTTTTGACTTATTCTTATTATTTTAATTTAAAATAAATAAATAAAAATACTAATTTAAAAGCACTTAAAAGTTACTATATTGGTCATTTTCTCACCTATAAAAAAGTCTTGCAACATGTGTGTTAGGGTTTTGCCCTGATTTTCTTACCATAATTTAAGATTTATTTTTCCTTAAAGAAAAGACAAAATATTACCATAAATGTTTTTACTTTTCCTAAAAGGAAAATATAATATTCTTTCATATTTGGTTTATTTTCTCCTTTTAGGACTCCTTTTCTAGTAAGAAAAGGTTTTGGAGTAACTAGTTCTTTTCTAGTAGGAAAGGTTTTAGGACTCTATAAATATAAGTTTGTTTCTTCTAACACAATAACAATAACATCCACAATGTAGTCGTTTAAGAGTTTTGTTTATGGGGAGATTCATTCTCTCTAAAGTTTCAATGTTTTTCTTTATATTAGTTTTGATATAATAATATTTTGATTTTTAGAATAAGTTTTTGTTATCTGATTTATCAATTATATGATTTGCAAATTGTAAGCTTCAGCATGACGCCCTAATCACCCTTCATAACCCAACAAGTGGTATCAGAGCACATGGTCAATGATCCAATGGTTCAACAAGATTGAAGAAAGGCCCAAGATGGTTTCAAATCAATTTGTAATCAATTTGATGATAATGAAGATTTTTTGTCAAGCTACATGTGGAGAAGAAGTTTCAACCATATTTTCAACATTCCTGTTGCTGCAATTTTTAAGAATAAAAACAAAATATTTTTAACCCATTTTTAACCCATATATTTTAAACTTTATTTTTAACCATGGCAAGCAACAGTGATGAAGATTTTGTGAAGAACAAGATTATCATGCAATGAAGAAGACAGATCAAGTTTTGTCAAGAAAATCCAGCCAAAAGGGGAGATTTGTTAGGGTTTTGCCCTGATTTTCTTACCATAATTTAAGATTTATTTTTCCTTAAAGAAAAAACAAAACATTACCATAAATGTTTTTACTTTTCCTAAAAGGAAAATATAATATTCTTTCATATTAGGTTTATTCTCTCCTTTTCTAGTAAGAAAAGGTTTTGGAGTAGCTAGTTCTTTTCTAGTAGGAAAGGTTTTAGGACTCTATAAATATATGTTTGTTTCTTCTAACACAACAACAAGAACATCCACAATGTAGTCGTTTAGAGAGTTTTGTTTATGGGGAGATTTTCTCTCTATAGTTTCTATGCTTTTGATTAGTTTTTAATTATGTAGGCCAATTGGTCATAGCCTACAATAATATAATATATGTCTTTTAGTATAGTTTTATGTGTCGTCTAATTTATCAACTATATGATTTGAAAATTATAAGCTTCCGCATGACGCCCGAATCACCCTTCAGAACCCAACAATGTGCACATAGTTAAGCTCAATTATCTATTCACTCATTCAATTTTAGAAGGAAAAAATGACTTCTCTTTACGCAAATTCTAAAGGTAAGTTACATATGATACAAAGTAGACTTAAGATGCAAGTCTACACACACGTGATATAAAAAAAAAAACACAAGATGATCACATGAGAGTGTGGGGTGTCTCGATTCCAGAAAAAAAATACATGGTATGTTGATTTGATTTAATTTGATTCATCAGTTCAAGTTGACTTGACACTTAAACTAACTTGTACACTACACATGGTATGTTGGCAGTAACAATTCTAATAGAAAGTTCATTTCTTGAGAAAATAATGCATAATAGCAAATATCTAGCCTTAGGTATTATAACTATAATTTAATAAAATTGTAATTTGCAGTTACAATTTCTTCAGTCTTGTAAAGTGTATGGCATAGGAAATTAGTAAGAATGAAGTCGACTTTATGTGATTTATAGGACACTACCATAAAATCAGCCACTAATAATTTATCAGAGTAAGTTGTCTACACAAAACCTCTAGGTTTGGTATTGATACTTCATGCACGCCCTTTTATACACCATCTCCTTAAATTTATATGTCTTAATAATATAGTTAGGCAAAGAGTTAGTTTAAAAATTAAAGAAAGACTTTTAAAACTTTGTGAGCTTAATTAATTAAAAAATGTCATATAATAAACACTTGTGGGATTATAAGACTTTTGAAATTTGAGATTTCAAACATTATATAATATTTGTGTGGCTATAATAAAAATTCATTATTAAGAATAAAGCAAAAAAAATTTATTTCAAATTGGTTCCAAATTTTAAAATTGAAGTATTCAAAGAAACCATGATTCAAACGTTTATTGCGACGAGCGATATACCGATAAACTAAAAAAAAGAAAGAAAATGCGGGTGGGGTCAGCTTGAATGTGGGGTGGATATGGGGTGGGAGGTGAGGTGAAATTTAAAATTAAAGTAAAAAAAATGAAGTAAAAAATTAAGAGAGAAAAAGGATAAAAAAAAAATTACACTTTAAATTAAATTAACACGTGTCACATAATGATTGGTACGGGATAACACTTATTTTTTTAAAATCTGGAACATCGAAAAATGATATAATAATATAAGTTCAAAATTGTTTAGAAAGGTAATAGAACGTCATCATAGTTAAAGTGTTTTTTTGAAAATTCGGAACAACTTCAGACCGTTAATTTTTATCCCTTTCTCTATATAAATATGCATTCCCCATTGATAGAGCTGCAAATTTCTTACACATTAAAATTGAAGGAAGATTATCAAAAATGGATAACTACACACTTGTGCTTGGATCAACTTTGGCCTTGAGCTTTCTTTATATTATTATAGCAAAAATATGCAATAAAGGCAACAAAAAACTTCCACCAGGGCCATCACCATGGTCAATTATTGGAAATTTTCATTTGTTAGGTACAAAACCTCATAGATCACTAGTCAAACTTGCACAAATATATGGTCCAATTATGAGTTTGAAAATAGGACAAAAAACAATAGTTGTCATTTCTTCATCAGCCATGGCAAAACAAGTCCTTCAAAAGCAAGACTTAGCTTTTTCCTATAGATTTGTCACTAATGCCCTTCAAGCACATAACTATTCCAAATTTTATGTGGCATGTCGTCCTGTTTGTCGTCAATGGCGAACGCTTAGGAAAAGCTTGAACACGAATGTCTTCTCTTCCAATAAGGTTGATGCAAATGAACATCTAAGGTCTCAAAAGGTGAAAGAGTTGATTGCTTATTGTGCAAAATGTAGTCAACAAGGTAAAGCTTTGGATATATGTCAAGCTGTTTTCAAGACTAATTTCAATTTGATGTGCAACACCCTTTTCTCCAAGGACTTGGCTGACCCTTTTACAGATTCAAAGGTAAAACTTAATAACATCAAAAAAAAAAAATTGGTTTCCCACTTGAGGTCCGGAGTCCACATTGTAGCTCCGACTAAATTCGGATCGCGCATTGCAGGGCTCATTTGGGGGTGACACTCCCAATATGATTTTCTCCATACCTAGGTTGAACCTGAAACCTCTGGTTAAGGGTGAAGCAGTCTCCCAGGGCTTGAACCTGAAACCTCCGGTTAAGGGTGAAACAGTCTCCCAGGGCTTGAATATGAAATCTCTGGTTAAAGGTGAAACAGTTCCACCACTGCATCACCACAACCCATGTGATACCTTAATATGATTTTTTGTGTACTAAACGGTATACCAAATGTCCTCTGTTTGACCCTTTTAAAATTTTAAAGGTTGAGTTGAAGGACATGATATGGGACGTCATGGAAGAGGCTGGGAAGATTAACCTAGCGGATTATTTCCCGATACTTGAAAAGATTGATCTTCAAAGAATAAGGTATCGCGTAAACAGCCATTTTGGTAAGTTGTTTAAATTCTTAGATGATTTGATCAATGAACGATTAGAGGAAAAACAAAGAAGCCATGGCGAAAAGAATGATGTTTTGGAAGTATTACTCAACTTCAGTGCAGAAAATCCCAAAGAGATCAATAAAAATCATATAAAATCAATGCTCATGGTTCGTGCTCTTCTCTTTTATCCTTTAAATTTTAGAGATGAAAAATTTCAACATTTCCTTCACCCCCTTATCGGCCTCCCAGCCTCAATATTTTGATTTAAATTGTCCGCGAAGTAAGAAAGAAGAAGAAAATAATTATCGAGAATACACTTGGATTTGTGTTGCTTGAACTAGTTAACAGTGTGGTAGAAAATAAAGGGTTAACTACAACAAATAGAAAAGAAGAAATAACATAAAAATTTAGCGTGATTCAATCAAGTCAATGTCCTTAGGACATATATAGAGTTGTGCATTATACACGAGAAGAATAGTACAAAGAATTTCTACTTAATTACAACCCTTATTTACAAGTCCCAATTATGCCTTAACCTACATGAAAATGGCTTTCTCAAACCTATAAGAGTAAAGAATTTCTTAAACCTATAAGAAACCAATGGGTTTCCCAAACCTACTAAAATTCACAAAATTCAATAAATAAAGAACAATTATTTTCCTTGACTTAGAATTATCTTCATCTCTCTGTCTTGTCCTCAACCCTGGCAAGATATTTACTTAGTACTGCACACACTAATCAAATTTAGATAATGCCTAAATTTATTAGGGAGAAGGGTTTAAAATGTCCCTCAATTATTTGAGTTAGTAGAAAACTATTTGTCATCCTCATTTAGGTCTCCAAATACTCCTGATGTTAATCGTTTGGCTCAAGAATATCATCGATATAAACATTTGTGCCTTATCCCTTTTTAAATTTCAAATATTCTAAATAATGATTCCTTTAAATATTTAACTTCAAGGATCAAAACCACACATTTTGCATAATTGAAAGTTCAAATAAACCAAAGAGAAATGAATTTGAATTTGAGTATCACAATTCACAAGAAGGAGAGTGAATTGTAGATTATGTAATTTAGTTAATAATTGTAGATTATATGATATTTAGTTAATAATTGTAGATTATGGCATATTATATTTTAAGCTTTCACAAGTATTTATGAATCATTCCATTTATATAGTTCATTTTAACCCAATATATTTCTATCCAAAGAATATTTAGACAGATTATTGACTCATATATTTATCATCTTAATCCATTTTAACTCATTCAACCCTCATGTCAATCTGCTTATACCCTAATTTATTTAAGAGAATTATTAAATATTACAGGACTTATTTGCTGGTGGTACTGATTCACCGATAACAATATTAGAATGGGCAATGGAAGAAATACTTAGACAACCAGAGATTATGAAGAAAGTCCAACTTGAGCTTGCAAAAGTCGTTGGAAAAGGAAAACAAGTAGAAGAATCAATTATTCCTAAACTCCCTTACTTGCAATTCATTGTCAAAGAAACCTTAAGAATGCACCCACCAACTCCATTTTTAATACCCCGAAAAGTCGAGCAAGATGTTGAACTGTGCAACTACATCATCCCAAAGGGCTCACTGATTCTAGTTAATGTGTGGGCGATTGATCGAGATCCTACTTTTTGGAAGGACCCTTTGGTATTTAAACCTGACAAATTCCAAAGTTTAGAAGTGGATGTGCGAGGGCAAGATTTTGAATTGATTCCTTTTGGTGTTGGTCGAAGAATATGTCCTGGTTTGCCATTGGCAATGAGATTAGTCCAAATAATGTTGGGTTCACTCTTGAATTCCTTCAATTGGAAACTTGAAGGAGACATTGAGCCAAAAGACTTAGACATGAAGGAAACATTTAGTTTCATCTCATCCAAAGCTCATCCTTTGCGAGTTATCCCATCTCCTCTTTGATGTTGTCAACGATATTCATATTTACACCAAATCATATATTTGGCACACAATGTTGGTATAATGTAATAATTGAGTGCATGTAAGATTTACTATTGTTGTTGTTTTTTCAGGTTACGTTTTTTGGTCCTCTTTTGCACTTGAAAGTGTCTTTTCTAATAAACGCCTTGTCCGTTAATCAATCCAAATTCTCATTCAATGCAAATACAGATGGAGAAAAGCTACTATATAGAGTTTAATTGATGGTCCTATCCTTTGAGATGGCTCAGTTGGCTCAATTGATGGTACTATATAGAGTTTAATTGATCCCCCTTAATGCTTTCTGAATCGAGCCTATCACATAGGGCTTGCCTAGTGCGGTTTACATCCCCTGTGTGGTTTGCAGACTATTACACAGTGCGGGGTTTACCCAGTGCTCACCCGAAAGGGCAGAGGCTATGACAGAGATTGTAGCGGCTGCAAGTTATCCTAGGGTTCCAAAAAAAAATTGATGATCCACTTGATATTTAATTTTTCAAACGGGGACATATATTCGTCTCCCTGGGTTATCTTTCATTTCTAGCATATTAATTCGTCCTATGTTGATGGAAGCTTTTAACTATGTTTCCTTGTCAAATTGGAAAAAAAAATAGTTTTTGTTCTTCAAGTGAAAAATGATATTTGGAAATTAGTAATGTTTGGTTATGACTAATACAAATTGGAGTTGTTTTTGACTTTTTGTGAGTAGTTTGGTGATAAGAAATAAAACAACTTTTTGTTTTTTACAACTTCTACAATATACAAAAATTCAACTACAAGTTGGATTCCGTATTTTTATGGACAAACGTTATTATACCCCATTTTATCTCAAGTCAAACAATGTACAATATATTGGTGATTCCTAAATTATTTAATTTAAGGAGTCGCCATCTAATTATTTTAAAGATGAATTAGGATACCTAAATATTTAACTAAGTAATACTAAAATTAACTCAAATTAATGGTGTACAAAACTTTAATTCTAGGTAAGAGTTCTAGTTATCCTAAAGGGAAGGGGTTAAGCATCCTATAAAATTTGCTAAATTTTTTTTATTACCGGCTAATTAACTTAAATTAATTATTCAAGATCTTTTAAGTTGTAAAAATAGACACTATGCAAGTAAAATAAGCTAACGTTAAAAACATATTAAAGTAATAATATGAAAATAAGATAGGTACGTATAGAAAATTAGCTTTGGGTTGATACTTAGGGAAAACGACAATTTGTTTCTTAAAGAATGAAAATGTTTACCAGGACATAAGGGGAGCTACATGAAATATTTGCATTAAAAGAGACATCATTCCATTTAAAATCATATTTTGGGCTTCAAAATATTTTGCATAAGTTCAATTAGTTTGGCATTTGATTCAAAAGAAAGTTTGTGAAACATAATCTTGATTACATCAGGGCAAGGAGATCACCAGTTCATTCCAAAATCGATGTGGGACTTTTATCCACTCTCACACATGTTGACATCAAATTTTGGTCTGATATTTTTAAAATTAATAATTTTAAGTATTTTATTAATTAAGTAGTTCAAAATACAGGTTTTATAATTTTTGTATAATTTATCGATAATTATCTTTATTTATTTTTCTCAAAATGTTAGAATTTTTATCAGTTAATTTTGATTACATTATTTTTGTCACAATCGGTTGAATATGTTCAAATATTTGTTCAGTTTGATTAACTCATTATTTTTTGTTAAATTACATTTTTTACATGTCATTCATTTTATTCGTTACATTTGTTAATATTCATTTTATTTGTTACTTTTATTAACATTCATTTTGGTGTTATTTAGCACAATCTAGAAATATATTTAAATACGAATAAGAATTGCATACATAAATATTTTATTAATTAATGATTCTGATCCACGATTTCAAGGCCATGATATTGTACAAAGATGATTTTTAGATTTCCTATTTAAATCATTACTTGGTGATAAAGTTAGATGTTGATGGATAAAATATTCAAAATTAGGTTTGAATAATTATCTGATTTTCTAATTCTCAAAAACGGATCTCACTATTCATTGTCTTTCCGGTGAGCTTATCGGAGCTTAACCAGTCCACCACCACAAACAACCCCTAACCTTTATCCCTCACTCTCACTACTCATTAACTCCGACCAGAGCAGCCACTCCAAACACCCACCAGATCTCATTACCAGACCACCCAGAAACACCACCCATTTTCACTTCCTCTCCCCGTCCTCTCCAGCGAACCCACAATGCCGAAAAGACGAAGCAACCAACGACCCAAATTTTCCATGTTCTCCAACCAATCCATCACCAGACAACAAGAACCATCGCCGAGCTCCACCAGTGAGCTCTATTTCCAGCCATCTCCTTTCAGAGGCGAATCTAGAATTTTTCGAATATGAGTGCACTAAGAAAAATGTATTAAGTGGGAATTGATCCGAGCATGGGTGCACCAAGAAAAATGTATTAAGTGGGAATTGATCCTCAGTCCTCAAGGTAAAAAGCTCAACATTTAACCATGTGGACCAACTAGACTTTTTATAGTACAGGTTCCAGAATATAATATTATACAAATGTTAGAAAATATATACATAAAATATCTAATTTTACGAAGAGACCACGGGTTCCGGTGCCCTATTTTTTGCACCTAAATTCGCCACTGTCTCCTTCCCCTTCTGCACTCCTTTCTCCACCCAAACCCACTAGCGTTTCATAGACATTTATTATTAATGAATTAATTTGTTTCTTAGTTTAGGTGGCGACTCCCTTAAAATAATTTTATTCTTTAAATTATTTATTTTAATTATTTTAAAATTGATTGTTTTTTTAATCACCACGACGTTGCGCCTTTAGGGATGTCAACAACACCCTCTTTCACGTCAGGCCCAACTGGAGCGTGGATCGGGAGCCCAAATACAAATTAACTTAGCTATGATACCATGTAAATATATGACACATGGACCTAACTCAACCCCAAAATTTAGCTCATGATGAAAGGATTGCCCAAATCCATATAAGTAGACCACCAGTTCATTCCTCAACCAATGTGAGACTTTTACCAACTCTAACAATTGTTACTTCTTTTAACACTACACACATTTTTCATTCCTCTTTCACTTCTCAATCTTTATTGTTTCTTTTATTGGGATATATGTCTTTCCTCAATAAGTTATCCTTGGATACATGGTAAGACTAACTAGACAAGTTCTTAATTGCATATATAGACATAAGAAATATAAAAACTAATTCACCCACATGGAACTAAACTACATTTAGCTATTTAATGCAACTCTCAAACTAAAAATTTAAGCATCTAACATTTTTAATGTCACAAAAAGAGATATACATGTCAACATATGCAATAAAAGTTTATGCAATTTTTTGAGGGGTTGAATTTTTCAATTCAAAACAAATTTCATGCCTTAAGTATACGACTATTACAATGTCACTAAAAAAACTTACTCTTTATTTTACTTAAACTAAACATGGCTTATATCCTTAAGAAGTAGTGTATCATTGGAAAAAGCTAACTCTGGACTCGAAATAAAATAAAATAAGACTTCTCTTTTGGCAGTCCTTCTACGTCATATGTAATTCAGGACTTACGTCTTCATTGTTTCTTCAGGATGTCAAGATCCATATTATTTAGACTGATGACGGTGAAGTTTGAGGGAGTGCGTAAATAGTGAACAAGTTCATCACCTTGTCATAGGCAAATTCATTTTCTTCTATTTCATGCACAACTCCTTGTTCATGAGCAAAGGGTATATTACAAGAGTTATCAAATGCCACCGCGAATATGAAGTTTTGCCGTCTCTTAGCTTTTATTTTGGTAGATTTGCATTTAGTATCTACACCTTTGAATTCATCTTGTAGTCTTGATTGCTTTTGAGGGACGGCCCTTTTTCTATGTAAATATGTAATGTTAGTATTCGAGCATTATATCTCATGACAAAGAAGTATATCTTATAGATACATGTCACGCCTCAATTCCCATTAAGACGGCGGCCAGACACTCGATGTCCTAAAGGTTCAAGAGAACCAACATATAACTTGTGCTTACTATGCATATAACTATGACAATTTTAAAGTTGTGACAAGTTCATATATGATGCAGCGATGAAAATCAACATAGGTAAACCCAAAACTTATATACAAGGCTTGGCCATTAAAGCCACAACTGTAAAAAGACAAAACACAACTGAACTATATATATTAGTCTACAAAGCCTCTAAAAGATAAAAACCTTAGTTTAGGATGGAACAAGGCCCGTCTTACCCTTAACTATCATACAGTAACAAAATAGGTTCCAAATACTTGGTACGCCCCGAATCAACCCGAAGCTTCACCAATACCAGTTGAGCACATGTGCTCCTTCTAAAGAGGTTTACTAGTTAGAGTACCTATGCCTGTAGCATGAAATGCAGCGTCCCCGTGAGGAATGTCAGTACGAAAAAATGTACTGAATATGTAAGACAATAACATATGTAAAATAAGGGCTCAAATGAAATCAAGGATCAATATATAAGTGCATAGATCATAATAGAAGACCACTTTTGTTTACTCTTGTGGGATCATGCATGATACATTCTTTTCTTTACTTTTCTGTGTGTTGTAATCTTTGTAAGGCATGTGATACAAATGACCACCTAATTAGTGGTAGAAGAGGATGACCCATGCTAGGCATTTTAACCCATAGGAAGTTGTCCTCATAATTACACAACTTGGGATCGACCTATGTTAGGGTTTCACCACTGAGCTACCATCCTTCTATTCCAATTGAGATCGGCCCATGCTAGGCATTTGAACTTGGGCTACCTCACAAAAATACACGAATTACTTTAATTAGTTTTTTTAATTTTTGAGATTGTTATTTTGGTGGTCATAATCATTATTGAGATTTGAAACTACGGACCAGTAGTAGAAGATACGAGAATAATAATTTTAAGGCGATAACAATGACATAAAGAGTTATGTAACATCAATGTATTACTTATGAGCTTAAATGACACAATTGACTTCAATTGGGGGTGGGGATCCTTTTAAATCTTTAGACATTGTTTATTTTAGTATAATAATTTTCTCTTAGGGGAATTATCCTAATTATTTCTTTTACATTTTCTAATATATATTCTATATATTGTATATCTTGGGTTCTTTGATATATTTCTATGTTTTCTCTTATCAGATTTCCTAACAAGATTATGTCTTTATTAGCTTCATGCCAATATTGTAAATATTCGTAGTTGATCATTAGTCTGAATCTAATTCTAGGTCGTTTATATTAAATCTTTCTAAGTCTGAATCTAGTTCATATGAGTCTATCTCGTACCATGTTTGGTCTATTAATTCTAAGTCTTCATATTCAAATATATTTTCCCATATTAGTCTTCTTAATTCAATAATTTTTATATCTTTGAGTATATATAAAACTAGTGTTTTATAATTTATTATCATTTCATCATATAAATAGGTAATCATATTGTTCTTATGTTGTTTTAATTCAATAATTCCCTCATATCATATTGCATAATAATAATATTTATATTAGATCACTATAAATGAGATTATTTTTAACATGTTTTCCTGTCACTATTAACATCGTACTTTCAAAGGTAATTCCTTCCTAAACAGCGCCTCAACTCTATTTACTCCCCTCACGGCTTCCCTCGCCTATGGTTTCAACTATAGGATGGCATAGTTCTGGAAGTTTTCCCTTTTTTCCTTATGTTAATAAACTAGAGAACATGCTTCAAATAATTCTAGTATATAGTAACTAATATAAACTTATTTAATCATGATTTATGACATTCAGGAAACAAAGGATTTAGCTATGCATAATCATAAATAGATATACCTGTTCGCTATCTTTTTGCTCCATATTGCTTATAAGTAGTATCTTTTTTATTGAAAGTATTTTGTTGTACAAGAAGGTTGTGCTTTCCGTCGAGAAAGTCTTACCTTCTATGCCAAAATGGCTATCTATTTATAACAAGAGAAAATCACCTTTACTTTACATCTGTCTAATACTATTCCTACTTTACTTACTTTATAATTCCACTAACTACAATAATTCACAAAACTCCAAATAACTTTTACATATTTTCAAACGATTCTTTTGCTTTTTATCTTGTCTTTATATTTTGCTTTTTATCTGTCTCCTGCTTTTCTTTATTCCAGTTGGACTTCTCGAATCACGTTATCTTCTCCTTGACATTTTGAACATTTATGATCTGGATATCTTTGTCCGATAGTTTTGCAGTATCTTGTCATTATTTCTGAGGAGACAAAGTTTTTTCGTATAGCTCTTGTAGTTGGTTGTTGTTCAGGTTTTAGTAGACTTAGTGCCCACTGCCTGATTTCTTCCATATCTGTTGTTCTTACATCTCGGCAATTTGAATATATCATTATTTGTTCCCTTGCATAATAACTCCATACTGAATTTTCGTTTAAATAATTGGTTGTTAACTCATTTAAAATAGTAGTTATCCCAATAACTCGTTTTCCTGCATAGAATGCTGGTATCTCCACTTTTTGTATTTCATCTTGTTCTTCTATTTTTTCTGGTATGATCATTTCTCTAGTTAGCCCAAATTTTATAACTTGTATAATTGGTTTAATTTCATCAAAAAGTATCTCTGCTGGCGCTGAATAGAATCTTATGTAGAATAGTGTTCCTTTAGTTATCCTTTTGTAGTTCATAAACGCCTTGTGTAGTTCTGGTATTGTTGCTATTTCGTTTCCTGTCTGGGTATATACTGTATTTAGCAATCCATAGTTATAACAAGTCGCTACTAGGTTCGAATTTGTTTTTGGTTGTGCAATCAGTTTATTATATCCTTGTAGGTTTTGAGTAATATAGTATTCATGTGGATTTGTAGTAGTTTTAGATCTGGGGTTTTTGTTTAAGAAAGTCTGTATTTTGTGGATGTTTACTATATAGGCTCTGGTTATGTGGTTATAGGTCTTTTTGTCTCGTTCTAGGCTGTCTTTATAGGTATTTAGCTGTGGTGGTGTGAATAAGGGGTTTTGGTTTCTTGGTACAAATGGTTTTTCAAATATCTTGTTCATATTGGTATTAACATATCTTTTTTCTTCTTTTGTAGATGATGTACTCCCTGTAGCTGTATGAAACAAATAATTGTTATGGGTTTTTAGGTGTTTCCCATCGTCACCTTGTATCTCTGGAAGTTTAGAGTCTTCCGGTCGACTTATTTCCGCATTTTTATAGTCATGCTGCTGACTTTCTTTCAGTATTTGTAGCTCTTTGTCTATATTATCCACTTTTGTACAAAGTGTAGTCATAGATTTGAGTAGATCTTCTATTGTATTTTCATCATTCTGAGTAGCTTTGTCTTGATATGTAATCTGCAATACCATTCTTGTTAGTACATATTACTTCTATTGTAAATGTAAAATTTAATATATTTAATACGAGTCTCCGTATCTCTTTGGTCGTTACTGAATCTAGTACCTTTCTTGTTATCCACCTTTTTACCTGTGTATTGTCTGTTCTTACAATAAATTTGTTATATACAATGTATGGTTCAAAAGCTAATAAACATTTATATATTGAATATAATTCTTTTCTATTTATTTCTCATTTTATTTCTGGGTTTGTAAATGTGCCTGAATAATATCTACAATGATGCTCTATTTTTTCTTTATCATATCTGTATTTTAATACTCCTCCGTAACTTATCTCACTAGCATTTGATTCTACTATATAGGTAAATTTTTTTGTTTTCATCAGGAAAACATAACTTTGGTAGTCTTTTGCATAGTGATTTTATTTTTTGTATTTGTTCTTGATCTTTATCATCAAAGTAATATTCTACATCTTTCTTTAATTTTTTATGTAATGATTTTAAATTCTCAGCTAATTTTGGTATGTATTCTCTTACTTGATTTACTAGTCCTAGAAACGATTGTAGTTTCTTTTTCGTATCTACCTGTTCATCAGAATTTATTATTTTTTGTACTATATGTGGCTGCATTTTTATACCATTTTTATCTATTTCTATTCCTAGAAATTCTATTTGGGTTTTCATTATTTCTGCTTTTTTCTTACTTAGGCTTATTCCTGAATATGTGACAACATGTATGAATTTTTCTAATAATTTTATATGCTCATTTTGTGTCCTTGAGTACAATAGTATATCGTCTATGTATATTATACAATTTTCTAATTGGTTAAAGTAATTATCCATAAAATGTTGGTATATTCCTGGTGCATTTTTATATCCGAAGGGTAATACGTTCCATTCATAGAATACTTGGGGTACTGTGAAAGCTGTTAGTTTTTTAGATTCTTCTTTTAATTTTAGGTGGTAAAATCCTGATTTACAATCAAATTTACTAAAGTAATTATATCCTTGGACTTGTCTTATTTTTAATATCTTATTTGGGATTGGATAATTATATGTTTTGATTTTGACATTTAGGTTTCTATAGTCAATAACCATTCTACTTTTTCCTTGTTTTTGTTCGCTATGTTTGTTTACTATAAATGCTGGACTTGTATGTTTACTATTGCTTTCTTGTATGTAATCATTTTCTAATAACTCCTTTATATGCATTTTGAACTCTTTTAGATCATTGAAATTATATTTCAACGGTTTTTGGGTTATTATACTATTTTCATCAATTAGTTATATTTTTATCTTCGTTTTATGTTTCTCCCATCCTTTTTGGGGATTTTCGCTATATAGAGGTTCTAATTGTTCTTGAATGATTTTTAGTTTATCTATTGAGAATATTATTAATTCTATTTTGTGTTCATTTGTTTTGATATTTTCAAGTTTTTGGGTAATTTTTTCACTGCCTTTTATCCATGGTAGGTTTTCTATTTTTATTGTATACTCTTTTTGTGCCTACCTTTTGTTTACATGGTGTAGTAAACCACCAGTGTGTTTTCGTTATTATATGTGGATATAGTTTTTCTAAGAATGACATTCCTAGAAGTATATCTTTGTTTGTGAACTCATAACTATATATTTCTTCTATAGTTAATATTTTATCCCATATTTGTAATTTTATAATCTTTGCTTTATGGTTTATCATACTTCCTTCATTGTTAAATCCTGTTACTACTATTGGTGTTTTTAATTTTTCCCATTTTTCTTCTGGTAAACAGTTATGTTTACACATGTTAGCTTCTGCGCCGGTGTCTATCATTGGGGTGTAATATCTATTATAATATTTTTCCACTATTATTTTCGCAAGTATATATATTTTCATATTGTTCTTTTTATTATTACTTTTTTATTTTTATAGGTTATGGTTAATTGGGTATTTTTTAGGTTTGTATGACTTCATTTCTTCTAACCATTTTATTCCTAGTATGATATTTTTATCTCCTTGGTAAATTTTAAAGTTTCTTACCATCGGTATTCCTCCAATAATTAGTTCTTTTTCTACTGTTTCATTCATTGCTGCAAACTCTTTTGGTAATTCTGAGTATTCTTGTTTTTTAGAGTTTATTTCTTCTTCTGTTATTAATTCTCTTGTAATATAATTTTCTTCTTGATCAGTATTTATTGTTATGATGAATTTCCTTTGTTCTAATATTCTAGTTATATAGTAATTGTATGGTTCTATCTCTTTTATTTCTACTGATTTTCTTGATGATTGAGGTGTCTCATAACAATAGCTTTTTACTCTTTTAGATGTACTTATCCTATCACTGACTATTTCTAGATCTTCTCCTATGTCTATTTCTTTATAGCTATAGTCATTGTTATCTATTACTGTGACAATTTGTTCAAATGGATCTTCTATCTTTATCCTATTTATTTTATTTTTCGCTGTTATTTTATATTTTGTTGTTAGTACATATAGGTTTTTACATCTTGCTGTGAATATTTTACTACCTGGGGCTAGTTCTATTCCTGACATTTTCCAGTATAGTACTAGTGACTTATCTATATTTCTGTCATTTATAGCTACTGAATAATTAGCACTAATTATAAATTTGAATTTTTGATATATTAGATTTCCTTTTACTGCACTTATTATGCTTTTCTCTATAGGTTCTATTATTCTATCATTTGCCAAATATATTTCTATAGGTGTATCTATTCCTTCTCTAAAACATGCTTTTATTAATATTTCCGTTCCTCCTAGGTGTACATATTTTATTGGTTCTTTAGCCTTTATTGCTTGTATTTATTTATTTATTATTCTTTTATTTATTATTGATATTTTTGCTTTACCTTTAGTTTATTTACAATCTATTATATGTTCTTTTTGACTTACCACATAATATTCTTCTTTTTGTCTTTTAAATATATTTTTTATCATTGGTACTTTAAATATTTTTTCTACACTTAGGTCTAATTCTTTTCCTTTTATCTGTTCAAATATGTTAATATCGAATATAATTTTCTGTTCTGAAGATTCTTCATTTATATATTCTTCTATGTCTATTATTTGTACTTCCTTTTTAGTCATTATCAGATATATTTAATTCTTCCATTTTTTCATTTAATTCATTTTCAGATAATTCATATATACTATCGTCACTATCGAGTTCATAATCTCAATAGTCTAACTGCATATATTCGTCATTATTTATTATTATCTTAGCTATTTGTTTTTTCTTAGGATTTTTAGGTAATTTGCAGTCTTTAGCTATATGTCCTAACTTTCCACAGTTATAACACGTACATTCAATTATTTTCTTTTTTGGTTTATATGGTCTTTTGTTGTTGAAATTTTTTACGTAATATCTTCTTCTAGGCCTTTTATATTTATATTGGGATTTATATTTCTTGTATTTACCTTGTTTTCTATTCTTTTTATAGTAATTATCAGCACATCCGAACTAGGGTGCTACCTTGTCTTTACAACATGCTAAATTTTTTATTATAGATTTTTTCATTTTTATTTCTTCTCTATATATCTCACATATGTCTGAGTACCATTTTTGTAAAAATCTTATTCTAGCTCCTAAAGTATCTTGCAAACCTGCTTCGTTCCAATCTTTTGTTATTTTTGAGCTAAATGGTTCTGGTAATTTTGTAAAATATAATCTTCTTATTTCTTTTGCTTCTTCTGGTGTATATGTTCCTTTATAATAATATTCTCTGAATAGACATGTATATTCTTCTATGTAACACATATTACAAATTGCTAATTTTAACATTAAATTCCTGTTTAATTATTTTTGTCTATTTTGTTTTTCTGTTTCTGTAGTCGTACTACTAAACTCGTTTCGTATAGCTATTTCATATTTAGTTAATATGTCTATTGATGTGGTTGCTATTTTGCCATCTATGCTTTTATTACTTCTTAATGTGTTTAGGCTTTCCTCTGTTAGGTTTTGTAATCATAATTTTACTGTTCCTATAAATGTTCTTTCTATGTATCCTGGTACTTCTGGCATACTTATTTTATTATCTATTAGTTGTTTTGAGATATATCCTATCCATAGTTGGATTGTTTTATTTATATCGATTACACAATCTAGGTTTAGGAAATTACTATTTTGTGTGGTTGTTGGGGTCGGTGTCCATTTTTTATTTAATCTTTTATCACATATGGTATTGTCTCTATCAGATTGTTCATAACTTACTGTATAATATGTTGGATTCAATATTTTTGGATTTTTAACTCCTGATGTGCTAGCCTTTTCATCCTTATTTTCATTTTCTTTTTCAACATCTCCTGCATTTATTTCTTTTTCTTCAGTATTTTCAATATTTGCTGTCATTTCTGTATAGGTTTCACTTATTTCTGAACTTTGTTCTGATTGATCTTCATTTATATCGTCAATACTTATTTCTGGTTCTTCTTCGATTTGTAATTTTTCTTTGAATTTTTCTATTTCGGTTTTTAGCTTTATTTCAAGTTCTTTTTCTTTTTGTTTAATAGCATATAATTATTTTAGTGTAATTAGTTCTTTTTCTAAGGCGATTATCTTATCATTTTTTGTTTCTTCTACTTGTTGTATTTCTAGTTTTGCTTGTTGTTTTATTATTTTTATTTCATTTTTTCTATCTATCTCTTCATTTTCTTTTGCTATGCGTACCATGGCTGTTAAACTATCTTCTAATCGTAGTGATTCTTTTTCTAGCATCATACTTAAGTTTTCTCCTATTTTCTTATATCGTCTTGCTAGATTTGAAAATATTATTTTTATTTTCAATCCTTCCTGATTTTCGTATGTTTTTTCGTCTATAGCAAATTTTCTTGATTCATTTCAAATTGTGTTTTAATTTATATTCAATTTTTTGTATTTGCATTTGTAATTTAAATATTATTTTTCTTTGTGCTAATATAGATTGTTGGCATACTCCTGCATATATGTTGTAGTTAAGTCGTTCTTGTTTATATCTTAACTCTTGACGGGTTTTTATTACTGTTTTAATTAATTTTTGTTTACATTTTTCGTTATTTATATCCATAATTTTATTTCGTTCCATAGCTCTGATACCAATTTTGGGTGGGGGGTCCTTTTAAATCTTTAGACATTGTTTTGGAAATTCACTTCGTTGATATTAATTACAAATATCAAATTTCATGCCAAGAAATATGAAATTGGTTAGCCTTACATACCTTATTCTCTGAACAATACAACTATCACGATTCAACCTCCCTTTTAGGTGTTAATCTACAATATAAGTCCTGATAAACTAAAATTAGAAGCTATCACATTGTGGACCTCGTAAAAAGTAGCTAACTTTGATAGACAATGAGCCCATACAATCTTTAAACGAATGTGTATCACCACATCCTCTTTCAATGTCCAATACAGACCTTATATATCCTTTTCTAAAACTACCCAAGTTGCCCCCAACAACAATACACATAACAACCGCAAATATTTTTTATCATAGCAACCAAATATTGAATTCACTAGCCCTTGAGTTCTTAATGATAACATACCCATAATTTCTTACTTAAACTCACACATAAGGAGGACAAAAATGGAGCAGTCACCTTACCTCAATTTCTGCAATTTCTCCTTATAACTTGAACTCTTCTAGAACTTCAACTTCCCTTTACACTTAAACCAAAGAAGAATAGAAAAGTCTCTTAATAACCAAGAAAAATAAGTAGTAGCTTGTGGAAACATTCTACCTTGTACTTATACTTAAGCATGAGTAACATGTTTTTCTAGTCTTCTATGGGGGAATTGAGCTAAATTCATCAGTGTTTCTCTTACCTTGGTTTGTAGATGTGGGGGTTTATTCAAGAACCCTAGAAGGAATTTTGAGGCTGCTCTTTTAAGCCTTGAGAGAAAAGAGAGAGAGAGAGCTGGAGTTAAATATGATTTTCTCAAGTGTTAAAATGAGTGAAAGACCAGCTTATATTGGAATTATATGGAGCCTTCTTAAAAAATTCTATAAAACCTCCCTTTTTAGATCCATATTCAGCCATTAATTGGTCAAGTAGGTGATGCACCTGCTTGTGTACATCAAGCTGCTCAAAAGGTCAAATAAGGTGATCCACCTACTTGCCTTTTCTTAGTTAGGCTTAACTACATTGGGCCTTGACATATATGATTGTTGTGTTTTTTTTCATTTTCATTTTCTTTTACTTAGTTTGGGTCTCAAGTGAGTCCATTAACATAGGCTTAAATATGATCCATTAACCATGAGCCCTTTAACTAGATCCATATAGATCAAGTAGGTGATGTACCTAGTAGCTTAATTAATCCAAGCAAACAACTCACTATTTTATTCCATTCTCTAAATATTAATCTATTTTGCTTTAACTTAAAACTTAACTTTGAACTTTAATCCCAATTACCACCTTACTATCTCGAGTTTAAATACTTCTGTCGGGGTTAACTTGGAATACACATGCTGAAATGTGCAAGGTACTACATCACCTTCCAAGCTAGTTTAACCCAACACTAATAATATAATAAATATGGTCCTTCACCTATACGATAAGGCTATGTCAAGTATCATATGGATAGAACAAACGTATGCATAATACGGGATGTTACCATACATATCTGATAGAATGCGTGCGTCCACTATCAGTCAATGGACCAGGTCCCTTGACTCAACAATAACAATAACAAAGAGGAAATAATAACACGAACACAACGCAAACAATTTACGTGGAAACCTCCTTGCTCAAGGAAGTAAAACCACGACCTGTCACACATGATTTTCAACGGTTTCACTAATTTTCTTAAGCAAAAGTGAACCACAGTTACAGCCAACGTGAGAAGAAGTTATTAATCTCACAACCAAGTAATAACTCTATTACTTGAAGAGCCTAAGCAGATGTCACTCTGCCCACTAAACTATCACCACTAGAGACAACTTAGACTTCAACTAAGCAATACGCAGATTGCCCACTAAACCACTACTCTCCGGATGACTTAGACTTTGACTAAGTAGCACACAATGCTGCCCACTAAATCAGGTAATCTTAACTGATATAGACTTTTTAACAAACCACAATATTTGAGTCCTTTATAAATTAGGAACAGATTTACAATGTGCGTGTAGAAGAAATAATCTCAAGACAACTAAGCTTGCAGCTCTATCAAGTCTCAGTTGTTCTTGAGTTGTGGTGTTCCAAGTCACCTTTTTGTTTAATCCCTAATCAATAGGAAATGACCCTTTATTTGGTTAGCAAACTAGAAATTTAGGTAAGAAATTCTGTTGACCGAGGGGAAGGTATTAGGCATCCCTCGAATCCCGTGGTTCTAGCATGGTCGCTTTTATTGACTTATACTTATCTTGATATATTTTTGGATAATTTGTATAAGCGATGATTTCCTCACATTTTTATTGTTGAATTTTCATTTGGTCTCAATCCAGATGCGTAACCGCATTCTTGGTCTTGACATTTAGAGACATGCATGTCTTCTTTCTATCACACCTAATAATCTATTTTTCTATAAGTCTCTACTTTAGATTAATAAAATTTAATTATATTATTGGACAAGGTGCATCACTGCATCCTTGATTATTATTTTCTATGTCTCAAAAAAGATGCGCAACCGCATTCTTAATCAAAACAAATAATTTTAACGTACCTAAAAGTTTTTCTAATGTTAAAAGAAAATACCTAGTCTTATTTTTGTGAATTCTAGACAACTAATCTTTTATTTCATTATTATATTAATCGATGGTATTTTTAATTAAATAGTTCTCATGCCAAAGAATTCAACTAATCTGAAATAGAGTAAATTCTAGTTTAACAACATAACATATTTGTGTGTTTATTGGGTAATGACCCATTTATTATACGTAAATTAAATAGACAATTGATATAAACATTAAGGTATGACA
>JAJOOS010017214.1:0-21244 GCA_029582725.1 Solanum chiquidenum
GTTTATCTTTTTTCTTTTATTTTAATTGCTCATGAAATAATGTAAAACTTTTAATATATTATCTATTTATCTGTTTGGTCGAGTGTAACCAATCGAATTCAAAATGTGATTACAATTTCAGAATTGTAATTACGTTATTTAAACTACTGAATTATAATGAAAATATTAAAATAACAAGTAGTTAAGAAAGAGATAAAAATAGAAATGAAAACTAAGACTCTAAAAGAAGATATGACATACATTTTTCTTTAATATGCATAATTTCTGAATCACTGGCCACTATCCATTTTGATGGAATCATTCTCACACCCACTACTTGATCCAAATCTCAAAGAGGAACTTTCGCATATAGCCACTCAAAGAGGAACTTTCGCATATAAGTAAATGTGGATGGAGAGAGTATAATTTAATTTGTAGCAGTGAGCTCTGGCATGAGTATAGTTAAGAGATCCTCAACAAGTTCTTGGTAAGTTGAAACAACAAGTATTTCTTGAAAAAAAAGAAGACAAAAGTTAGTTATTCTAAGACGGCGAATACGACCAAATATTAGGGAATTGTACAGAATCACACGAGCTGGAAAACTCGCTCAAATTCTAGATGATCCAAATTAAAATAATGGAGCTGCTGTGGGCAACTCTTTTTTTCACGACAAAAAAAGAAACTACTGTTACAATGTGGTCGGCATGAAGAAACATATTTTTGTGGAAAATATTTTTTTAGAAAAATAAGTGGAGACGGTGTCATTAAATAATTATCAAAGAAGGAAAAATTTAACATTCATTTTGGAATGACTTAAAAAGGAAAGGGCGTGACATGAATTAAACGTAATGGAAATGTAAAGCATGTGTCAAATAGTTCATGTTGAAACATGACCACAAGATATTCATAAACATCACACACATACACACACTAATTTCAGCGATGAGCTAAAATTGGAGAAGAAATTAGCATCAGACGTTATAGAACTCCGATGACTGTTGATCGATTTCCACCATAGCTAAATGGGAGTGGTTCTTGTTTTGGCTGTGGCTTATTTGGAAATTAATTTGCGCGTCTTGGTCATACGGAGCTTTTTAAGTTTAACAAACCTCTTCAGTTCTAACCATTTCAGTATGCTAGATATCTTGATCCAACTCTTCTTGTACTTGTCTTTGCACGTAGATGCCTCTGGAACTATCAAAACGTTGTTGATTAGTATTTGTGCCATCTTCAGTAATGAAAGTGTGCACATTTTCTGAAACCATGAATTGGTTTTGCGAAAGATCCGTTGTCTCACCATGTGGCAATGCATGAAACTGTGTGGCATCTGTTTCAGCAGCAGAGTTGTTGGTTTGGCAAAAGCTATATGAGATATCATCATTATGAATTGCATCAGAATTAGATAATTGCATAAATTCATCCCAATTGAGGGAGTTCAGATACTCCCAAGTACCTAAACCTGAATGCCCAGGAGAAGTGATAGCAACAGACATCTCATCTGACTCTGATTGCCGGTCAGCAATTGCATAAGAAGTAGAACATTTAGCACTGTCGTCTATCCACCGGTTAGTTTCAGTTGTTCCCTGAATCAAATGTTCATTGCAAAATAGTTCAGAGAAATTTTCAAAAGGTATTACTAAGCAAATAAATTTGGTACTCACTGAAGTATTTTGAAACTCTAAAGACTGGCATTCGTCAACCGTGACCAAATTCCCCAGGCCCAAGTACTTTCTTCCATCAACATTGGAAGTCTTAGCATGCGTTGTAACTTTTTTCCAATAATTTGCAGACATGCTTTTTCCAAGGATCTACACGCACAGAAAGTAAAAAGTATTGCTTCTTACTGAAACGACAAAAATTACTCCTGTTATGAGGTACGTAGAACCTGGACAAATATATACTTAAAGCCCTAAATAGATCCACATGCAGGAAATTAGCTTAGTGCACCACAATATGTGTATATATATATATATCTCAGATGGTCACTCGATTTAGAAACTAGCTACTTACATGGTGTAGCCTCTGAGGATTGTTTTGGAGTTCAATTAGGAAATCCTCCACTGTTTTGATACCCTTTTCAGTCAACCGGTTATGGAAAGCACCATTTTTGTAAATATGCTCTAGTCTCCATACATCATCCGTTGGTGATGGAGGGTACCGCTTCTTGCTTTCTGTGAAACCATAACTCAAATTGACTCACTATTTAGTTTATTAAAGGTAATTAATTAAGTAGAAATATAATACTCACTTGAACGTTTATCCTTGATAGTAAAGGGTCCTGTCAAGGCCTCTATCTCTTCAGGTTGATCGACAACCCTTGCTCCTAGCTTTACCACGTTCAACTTCTTCATATGCTTTGCAGTGTGTTTGAATTTAATTTCGTTGACAGAAACAACGCCTCCTTCCAACCTCAGATATGAATTTTGGTTGCACCTTGATGTTCCACCTCTTGTTTGCATCATAATATGATTGTTTAGTTCTTCAATTGTCCTATTTTCGTCATCAAGTACAAATATTTCAACTTGTGCTGATGAGGCTAGAGGTCCATGTCTCACTTGTTGTCCTGTAACAGCATCAACCAATTCCAATTTGGTACCATCGGGAAAAATACACTCTCCGGTAAATACCACTGGGGCAACCTCGTGTGAGAACTTTAAACATAAGCGTTTCGATTCACAAGGATCGAGTTTCTTCTGGGAATTGATCCTGTTTTATATGTGTACAATGTTGAATATAGTTAGATACTACATGAAATTACTTAGATACTACATGAAATTACAGAGGCAATGAAAGATTTAAGGGTCTAAGTTAGTTAGTACGTAGACTTTATCATGTCTTTTGAAGGTAGAGAGGTTGTTTCTGAAAAATCGGTTATTTCAATTAATGCTAAGTTATTGTACAAGTGATGTGATTATAATTTTCTTCTCTGCCATCAATGTTTTACTTAAAATTATATTGAGATTAGGTTTTATGCATTGACGCTATAACACGTATTGTTTAGTGGTGACCTTGATTCTGAAAATCATTCCTAATAGCTCTTTGTTTCTCACCTGTTCCGATCAGTCGAAATTTCTTCCAAGTCAGAGTGAGATTCAACCTCCACCTGGATCTATAAAATGTTGATTAAATAGTCAATATATATACTATAACAAAAATAACTTTTAGCGACAATAAATATAAATATTTTTAAAGAGTTTTAAAGTCTTTACCGGCATTAGTTAAGTGTCATTAGAACCATTGTCGCTGAAGGCTTTAGGGACATATACAAAAAGTGCTAATTACCGCTAATGATCATTTTTGATGTAGTGATTTGTTAATGATCATTTTTTATGTAGTGCATTTGTTCTGATGAATTAAGAGCTTTTGTGTATTTAGATATAATATAATTACGTAACTAAAAATTTATTATCTATAATAACTTAATGCTTTTATATGAGATAATCATTCTTCAACATACATGATATCTTAAAAGATCTAGAACATAGGTCCAGATTTCAAATCTCGCCACCAAAAAAATCACATTCCCGTGTTTGGCATGTGCACAAACATCAAGCCCACACATTAGGGGTGTGTTTAAAGATAATGTTATTTAGTAATTAAAATTATGTTTTTCTCTAATCACTTTCACTATTAATTCTCGCCGTCTCCGCCTAAAGATTTCTAACCGCTTTTACTACTAATGATTGCCACCATCGTTCACTATTATCAACTATCATGTATTAATCCACATGCACAACCGACATCCTTAGTCACTACCATCGTTGTTGCCAATGATTGTCATAGTCCTTCATTAATACCACTAATCATTATTTAAAATCATCATAATCACTAGTCATCATTATTTTAACAATCATCTCCATCATCAACTATCACAATATATAGCTAACCTCCATCACCATTCACCACCCCTATTAGCGACTACAATTATCTATTGTAACAGCCATTTACCATATCAAACATCACCATTAATATGTTCTAACAGTCACCATTGACCATTATTGTTACCAACTATACTATCCACAACCATCACATCAGCGAAAACCATTTCCAATGAAGTGCCACAACGATTAACACAACGATCATCTACGACAATTTTAATGAAGTGCCGGAGGGTGCTAAAGGTCCATTCTTTCTCGACAAAGTGCAGATGCCTAGCTTTAGGTTCAAATATGACAAGGCTAATTTTTTTGTAAGCTAACTAACCTATGTATATTAGAGAATGGGTGGCCTTTTTAAGTAAGCATTCTCTCTTTTGTTTTTTGGCTGATTGCTTGCAATCTAAGATGTAACTAAGGGGTAAGGCTTAGTCCCCCTCTCCATTCAATGAAATACATCTGCCAGGGATACTACCTGGAATTTTATTAAAAAAAAATTGACATCCATAACAATCACTTTGACATCAACGAACATATAATTTTTCAAAATATTTTATTAATTTAATTTTTTATTTATAAAGTTTTTGATAAAGACAATATTTTGTAAATTTAGAATTTGAGGGGGAGAAGTAATTTTAATCAATGTTTTCTTAATTCAACCTCTCAATCATTTTACCCAAACATTTGAATTTAATAAACGTCTTAATATTCACTTATCATAATTTATCATAAAATAATCTACGAAAGATCATAGGAAATAAAATATTCTTAATTATGCATTTTCCTAGGAATGTTTACAAAGGAACGGACAGCGGCGTCAGTCTGTTTTAGCTTTTTGCTTTTAGTAGATTTTGCATTCAGTGTCTGATCCTTCTTTTCATTTTTCCCTTTTGCTTTTTACCTTTTTTTGGAGGTTATTCTGCAATTGATTAGATTAGTTCATTTCCCTTTTAAGTTTACACAAAATTGAAGCCCTTTTCTCCACAAAGAAAAAAAATATAGTACGTATCCAAAAATATAGATACTGTGTTCCAGAAAAGATTAATTTCTTTCCAACCATATACCAAAAGAGGCCTTTGTAATAGCCATATATGAACACCAACCAAAAAATGACATATGTAGTTATATTAATTAAAACCCAATCAGATCTGGGAATTGTTCAAGTAGAGTTCATTCATTTTGTCCACTCAAAATTATACTCCCATTTTTCAATTTATGTGACACATAGTCAAATAGTTTAAGTTTGATCAGAAATTTGGATATGAAATCTTCAATTTTTTTGAAATGAAATTTATATATTTATAAAAAATTTACGGTCATAGACTTGTTTGAATCTCAAAATCTAAAATGTGTTACATAAATTGGGACGGGGTATATCAAAGATTTTTCGTCAAGCAGCATTGATCGACAACTTTGGGCAAAAAACATCGGGCTAATTAATTATATTTGAAGTCAATTAAACCACAAATTTTGAAGTCCAAATCGGGGAATATTATCCATTTATGCTAATTAAGCAAATGAATGTATATTAACCAACATAATCCCATCAAATTTAATTGGTGAAAGGAAGAAAAAATGGATCTTGGATTAATTCAATCACAAAGCTAGCTTATGAGGGGAGTATTGTCCAAGTTCATATAAAGAGAACAAATCCCCTTTTCGCTGTGGGAATTCTTAACACAACTAACCAAAAAGAAAGCAAATCCGTACTTACAATTAAAGAATCGAAAATATTTATAACTCACCGGAAAAGTCGAGCAGGAAGCTAGCAGAAAGGCGACCACAATCTGCAGGAGTCTGCAGAAAGAAACAATGGAGATCCAATAAAACACCAGAAATTAAAATGACTTAGTCAACGTCTACCATATATATTGTTCAATATTTCTATAAAAGCAAATGCATCACACGCCAGCCAACTTGGTGGTCAGCTATGATCCCACATGATATAGATATATAGCGACTAATTATTACGTTTTTCTTTTTCCTGAACGAGACAAAAAAAAAAAAAAAAAAAGAGGCTAGCTATAGTACGTTTTACTATACGAAAAGTGAATTTTTGAAACCAAATCATACAGCAACGTATTTGGAATTTGATGAATTACATCAACAAATTGTAACCAGTGTTTTGATCCGATTATAATGTGGGAAAAAAAAAGATGTGTGATTTAATTTGATTACCTGGTAAAAGGAGGAGTGTTAGAGTTTGTTGTTTCCGTATGTGAGCTTGAGTTTCCTTCTTCGAACATGTCTATATTATGTTCCGCCATCAACTATATATGATCTTTGGATAAAAAGAAAAAACAACAAAAAGAATGCTATAATAATCTATAGGATTCTGTAGGGAAAATGAACTAATATATATATATATATAGTAGGGTTACTCACTAAATTATGTTTTTCTAAACTATCGTGCATGTACCTCTCTTTTTCTAGAAGACGAGTGTGTATTAACGGCTTAAATAACCGCCGTTCCGATAAGTTTAGAGTGGGGTGGACAATCCCACATTTTTCTTTGAAAATAAATGCTTATAGGGGAATAATCATGTCATAAGAGCCTTATTTGTTATTACTATTCTTCTTTTCAGAGCAAATTAAATGAAAATTTTGGGTAGGATGGAGTATTAGTTTAATTTTAACGGCGTAACAGGAATAAAAAATTGATAGACAAAGCCAATATATTAGATACGCGTAATTAATCCCATGATATTGTTTAATTATAAGCAGTGTGAACTAATTGAAATTTAAGATGGTTGGTTTTTTCTACATAATTGAAATTTAAAGTTGTTTGTTTGACAGTCAAAGGAATCAATATCCCTTCACTCTCTTACCGGCTTTCTGCAATACAAATTCATAAATTTCTTTCAATAATTAATATAGAATTTTTTTAAAATAACATTAACACGTGAACACGCTCTCTCTCTCACACACACACACACACATAAAAATTTAAAAAAAAAAAAGGTTTGGAAGCTGGGGAAGAAGCATTATTACGTTTAGTCGGATGGTTAAATTGTTCCATTTCTTGGTAATTTTTCAAGCGAACATTGTGTTTACACCGACGTCCTAATTCCATCGATGAATCATTGGAAAACGAAGTTAGTAAAACTAGTCTAATCTAATTCAATTGTAAATGGGAATTAGGGCGAAACTTGAAATGATATGAGCCAACTTAAAGTCTGATTTGAAAATTTATCTTTTATCTTCATAATTGTTTTAGGCAATTTCTTTAATCTATTCTTAATTCATGAGTCATTATTAATTTGTTTATCATTCATCTCAATTCTCTCACATAATTTAAATGCGTACCTGTTAGAAATTTATGACATGATATCTAATCATTGTCACACATTCTATTTCTCTCAGAGTGTAAAAAGGGGTTGGTACGTACAGATACCAATTAGTCAGTACATTTTGCGGCTGCACTTTATACTCTAGCCATTGATGGCCCCAAGCGAACTCTTGATTTGACTTACTTTCTCAGTAGAAGACTAAACACAAAAATAGACTAACAAGGAACTTGTGAAATAACTTAGAATGTCTTTAAAGAAAGCATTCAAACTAGCCAAAATGGCTACTCAAGTCTCATAGCAATTAAAACATCTGAAATACAAAGCTGAAAGACTCATAACTAACTGTCTGACTATCTATGAAGCCTCTAAAACAACTGAGATAGATGTTTGGACAAACCCCACAACATCTAATGAACTGATAAATAAACTGAAAGCAATAAGAAGGAGTCCTCCAGAATGCAAGGAGGCTCACCAACTTGACTCTGGAGTGCTCAACTGGATCAACGAGGCGCTGGATGATGATCCTGATTACCTACGTCTGCATCATAATAAGATGCAGGTCAACTGGCATCAGTACATTGAATGTACGAGTTTGGAATGCTAAACATAACATAGGCTTGAAAAGATTCTGAAAAAAACACTTACCTTGGCTTTTTTCAACTCATGAATAACTCAACTCATAATAAAGCAATAAGACACATGCAATATATGAAAAGCTTTATAAAACGGTAAAAGTAACTTAGTTCGTTACAGAAAAATGCAATAACAAACTCAATTTTACTCATATAACAAAGTAATATAGTTTCTGTGGGATATTCTCTAACCGACAACCACCACTATGAGCCTAAGTGATGGTACAACGTTTTACCTCACGCTGCCAAGGACCGTCCTATACCTTGCCGGGGTATAGAACCTAACTCACTAAGTGGATCCACTAGTCTATGCTAAAAGCATCTTAAGGAGTCATCTAAAAAGTATGATCATTTGCTACACATGATGGCTACATGGTTTATGGCGACTTGAGTTAATATGAACTCGCATCCCCATATCGGTGCTCAATACTACTCGCTAAATATACTTAGCTCATATGTTTTAAAACAAGCTTCTTTCTTTGGTTTGAGATAATTACTCAAAACTTAGCTTAAAAGCTATCTTGGAATCGATGTTCCCTTTTCTTGCTCAAATGTGAAAAACATTTATAAACTATTTGAGAATACTTAGTTCCCTTATAGCTTTTTGAGAAATGAACTCAACTTTTTACTCTTTGCTTAACTTGAAACTTAAGTCTTAAAACAAGGTTAAAACGTTTGTTAAAGACTTTTGAAAACACTACTAAAAAACTGCCAAAAAGAGACGGACTACGTCGCTTTTTTGGCCAAAAGCGAAGCAGTCAATCTCGTCGCTTACGGACTGCGTCGCTTTTTTTTTTTTTAAGAATGCGACGCTGTCCGTAGCTTTAATTAATTTTTAATTTTTTCAAAATCTTGAAAAGCGACGGACAATGAGACGCCGTCCGTCACTTTTTTGGAAATAAAAATTTGAAATATCCAGAAAAGTGACGAACTAAAGGACCCTGTCCGTCGCTTTTTCTGCAAAAAATTTTACAGCAGAAAGCCAGAAACTGGTAGTTTCTGCTGCCCACCTGCAAAAGCAATTCAATTCAATTCAGCCCCAATCAAACACAAAACATTATAAAGAAGCTACACAAAATATAAAACAACAAACTTAAATTAACATTCAAAAATTGTGATTTAAAGACTTATAAAGTCTTTCAAAATTCGTTTCAAAATTATAAATAGTTCATAAGGACTATATTTTATCAAGATTTCTAAAGCTCAACCTAATAATTAGTTCATAAATTCTATAAATCAAGATTTCTAAAGTTCACAACGTAAAGTTTAAAATCCTACAATAATTCAAGATTTCTAAAGTTCACAACTTAAAGTTCTAAAATCCCACAATAATTCAAAATTTCTAAAGTTCTAAAATCCTAAAATAATTCAAGATTTCTAAAGTTCACAACCTAAAGTTCAAAAATCCCACAATAATTCAAGTTCTCTAAAATTCACAACTTAAAGTTCTAAAATGCTACAAAAATTCAAGTTTTCTAAAATTCATAACTTAAAGTTCTAAAATTCTACAATAATTCAAGATTTCTAACATTTCACAACCTAAAGTTCTAAAATCCTACAAAAATTCAAGTTCTCTAAAGTTCACAATTTAAAGTTTTAAAATCCTACAATAATTCAAGATTTCTAACGTTCACAATCTTATAAACTTCTAAAATCCTACAAAAATTCAAATTCTCTAAAGTTCACAACTTTAAGTTCGAAAATCCTACAATAATTCAAGATTTCTAAAGTCACAGCCTAATGTTCTAAAATCCTACAATAATTCAAGATTGTTAACGTTTACAATCTTATAAAGTTCTAAATACAATAATTCAAGATTTCTAAAGTTCACAACCTAAAGTTTAAAAAATCCTACAGTAATTCAAGATTTCTAAAGTTCACAACTTAAAGTTCTAAAATCCCACAATAATTCAAAATTTCTAAAGTTTACAACCTAAATTTCTAAAATTCTACAATAATTCAACATTTATAAAGTTCACAACCTAAAGTTTAAAATCCTACCATAATTCAAGACTTCTAAAGTTCACAACTTAAAGTTCTAAAATCCCACAATAATTCAAGATTTCTAAAGTTCACAACCTAAAGATATAAAATCCTACAATAATTCAAGATTTCTAAAGTTCACAACCTAATTAAAGTTCTAAAATCCAACAAAAATTCAAGTTCATATCTAATTTCTAGAATTTCTAAGTTCAAGAATTTCCAAGTACAAGAATATCTAAGTTCAAGATTATAATTCAAGTAACCCAATTTTCAACAACAATATAATACATATAAGCACAAATACAATGACAAATTGAAAAAATTCAACTTATCTCTAACTTCTAGCTAGCTTCTAATTATTTGTTAGTTCTAACTTATAATACTTAATTTACAATCATATTTAAAAATTCCAAATTTTTCTAACTTCAACTTTCAAACTTACTAAATTCAAAAACTTCTAAGTTGGAAAATTCAACTAATCTAATTTCAACTTTCATATACTATCCAATATTTTTCTAACTTCAAAGTAATCTAACTTTCATATACAATTGAATGTTTTTCTAACTTCAACCGTCAAACATACTATGTTGACACCCAATTTTGACCCTCCCCGATAATAATTAGTTGAGCTTCTTAATTTTCCAAACGATTTAGAATAATTAGCTTTATAAAATTCAAATAGTTTCTAGGTTATTTTAGGTAATATGAATTGGTTTTTGTAGTATTTCGAATAATAAATATATTTCATATAATTATATACGTAATTAGTATATTTTATAAATGTTGGAAAATCGTATCAAAAGATTTTTACTTTGTTTAAATAAGTATTTTATTTATTTAGTTCTAGTTTGAACTATGGTTTTAATTTTGGATTAATAAGTTTATAGGTAAATCGATTAGTTTATGGTTAAGTTAATTATTTTATTTCGTAAAGAGCTCATAAATTAATTGTGTTAATTTGTCTTATAGGAATTCTAGCCGAATCTTCTAGATTAATTATTTCGGTTACTTCTTTAATTTGTAGCTAAATTGTTAACTACCTTTACTACAATTTTGGCCAAAATTTACCATTTTCTTCAACCCCGTTAAAAGACCATTGTTTAGACCAACATCAACCCATTTCCAACACTCCAAACAACCGACAACAACAATAATATTTCAACCCAACTCTTAATTCCCAGCCCAACTATTTTCTACTAAAAAAGAAATACATCAGCAGCCCACCAAAATCAAATACAACAACCGACCCCACCCTTATACTCTTCGTCCTTCTTCTTCTGCAAAACAGTGATACCAAACGTTCCAGCAAAATCGCGAAGCTCAATCGAAAACTCAAAATTTCTAGCTAGCCCAACCCAATATACTCCCTTGACCCAGCCCATTTCACTGTCTTCTTCCTCCCATCCCTTTCAAATTAGTACAGTCATACAACAACAACAATACACGGAAAAAAAGCAACAGAGGGGCATGTTGCAAAAATTTGTCTTCTTCTCCAACGTCTCTCTCCAACTCGTACATTTCCAGCAGGCAGCAAACACGTTTTTCCTCCCTTTCCTCTTCCGAAATGGGTTGAAATCCTTAGAAAAAGGTGTTTCCCTTTAATGGTGAAATTTTTTGATGTTTGAATTCAAATTGGGCCTTATTCTAATCAGATTTCTCACCTCCTTTCCCCTCATTTTTGAACCCTAATTTCCCCCCTATAAATACCTCATCCTCTTTACTATGTAGGGGTTTGAAAACTTTGGGTTTAGAGAAAGAGTTGGGAAAAAGAGACGTTGGAAGGGAAATAGGATTTACAGAGATAATAGTCTCAAGGCTTAAAATCGTATAAGAAATACATCTAAGATGCATTTATTTTTCTTGTTTCGTGGGTCGCTAGGATTCGCAAGAACACTCCAAGCTCTTCAGTGGTCGGAAAGCTCATCATTTCTCATTCTCGTCCCGGTTCGCTGCTCCGAAAGAGGTATACCTCATCATTCCGTTATTAAGTCATATTCAGTATTTAAGTATAGTTTATTATTTAGCTGTTGATTTAGCTCAATGCCTTGTTGCTGGTTTTAGTGTGCTTGTATTGGTTTTTAAGGGGTGTTTATTTATGGTTCACAGGTTGTATTTCATTGTTTCAAATGTCAGAATTTTATTTTCCTAGTTGAATGCCTTGCCCTTGCTAAGTTCATATCTTTGTCTGAATTCCATCATTTGAGTGTTGTCTTTTGCTCATGTGTATATTAGATGGGCATGAAACTCGCCTGTGATAATTTAGCCGAGTTTCTTATTTTATTTAACCTTGAGTTTTCTCTAAATTTTTGTTTCTGTACGTCTCTATTGAGCTTGTTGGTTTGGGTCATTTTCTTTTCCTCTCCTCTAATAGCTTCTTGTTAAACGAATCTTATTTTAGAAAGATCACGTCCTACTGTTTGAACTCTAGATTCATTCTTGTTTAAATGACCATTCTCGTTAAGATAGCTAGAGCCGGCATGAGTATATTTTTCTTTCTTTAAAGCTATTCGGAAGCAACTCTTTCTCTTTACAGGACAATACGCTTGCTTGAATTAAACCGTGATTTTAGGTTGATTTTTTTGGAAAAAAGTTTCAGGTTGTTGATTCATGTCCAAATCAGTTTGTCTAGCTTCATTTTAGATACATATTTCTAGATCAATTTTTTCAAACCTTAAACTTTTGTATGGCTTCTTTTATTTAGATTAAGGTTAGCTTTGGTATCCTTTTGTCTACTAATTGTTGCGTTGTGCTAAAAGTGTGAAGCTGCAATTTCTTCTAAATTTTGCATATGTGATGGCTAGGATTGTGACATTATTGCGATGAAGCTTTAGACGTGTCATGTGATAAATCATTTTTCTTGTGTTGGTATTTTTCTTGTGTGTATGTCCAGTTTAGTCTTGAGTATATGAAGTTTATTTTTCCTATGTGATCCCTGTCTCATTGATGTTATATTTGTAGTGTATTGTGCATGTTACAGTGAGATAAGTTTGGCATGGATTAAGAGGCTGATTTACACTAATTAACTATGGTATTAATTTGATAATAAACTTTCCTATCCTTGTCTAAATCCGAATATATTTAACTTGTTTTTGGTCTATTATTTTGTCTTAATCATTTACTTGGTGTTGTTATTCGATAATGTTAGGCTCTGTGATAAATTTTGTTTATCCATGCCCCCTTTGTGTTTGCAAACATGTTGGGTTGATTAATGACAAGGCCTTCTTTGGTAATTATCTAGACATAGTCATATTTTCTTCTTTCCCTAATGTTTGTATTTTTGAGGTCAAATATTAATCATTTCTTTGCTTAGTTTCCTTGTTACAGTTAAGTGTCAAAAGTTGTAGGTTGAATTTTGTCATTATTATTTTAGTTCATTTAGTCTCTCTTTTTTTTTAAAAAGTCATATGTTATTTTGGCCTAATAGTTGGGATTGGTTACCTATTGGTTTTGAATTTCTTAAATGGCGCTTACTCCAATCGAATTATGTCTCATTTGTTTTGTTATTTCGAATACTAATGTGGCCTCTTTTGTTTGTTATATGAATCCCTTTCAGGTCTGTGGTGGACTCCTCTCCTTGAATTTTCCTATTGGGCCATGGAGGCCCAATTCCACCTTTATCGAGCCAGTCAGCTAAAAGTCGACGAACAGGTCTCGAAGTTGAAAGAAGCAATAGATCGAGAAGTTGAAAAGATTGGGTCAAAGGCCCACTCTTAATTCAAAATTGTTTTTGTTACTTTTGGGGCCTAAGTCCACTTATCTATTATCTTGTTAGAATTTATGACAGGTGAGAAATTTGGACCAAAGGCCCAAAACGAAAATTAGGCCCAAATGCTGGCCCAGGTGGACAGGAAAACCAGATTTGGGCTCAAGTCTCTTTCCCTCTTTGTTTTATTATATTTGTTTACTTGTCAATATCTGTTATTTAACCTTAAGGTTTGAAAATTCAAATCCTCGAAAGACACTCATTTTGAATTAATTACTTAATTAAATTATTTCATCTTTTACTTGACTAAAATAATAATAAATAAATAAATCAGTTTACAAAATATATCACTTAGATCGTAGGTCAATATTTCCCTTTTTTGCTTTTAAAATCGTCTCAACTATAAAATAATTCAATCGTTCTATTCAAATTAAAGTATTTTAGCCAAAAAAATATTTGCCGGATAACCACATTAGTGGATATTCTAGGTGCTTTTAAAACCTTCCTAGAATGTTAATAAGAACCTCGAACCCCTTTACAAGTTTTCACTAGATTCCTGTTTTAGACTTTTGAAAGAAATAGTTTTCTTGATTTTTCTTAAAAATTAAGTGGCGACTCTTGAAACCAGTCTAATTATTATTTATAAAACATACTAAATTCAAGAATTTCAAATTTGGAAAATGCAACTAATCTAACTTCTAACTTCTAATTATTTGTTAGTTGTATCTTCTAATACTCAATTCACAATCATATTAAATAAAACCTCAATTAAGAAGAATACCCTAATATAAAAAATCCCTAATTCTCTACCTAACTAACAAAAATCAAATATACAAATTAACAATTGAATAACACAATTCATCAAACTAAAACAATATACTAATTTATAACAAATCAAATATTACTAGAATTGAAAAAACCTAAAATTAAACCCTAACCTTAACAAGCTAAGGAAAAAAGGCAGTAGGGACGACGGGTCCGACGGGGCAAGGTAGCGACAGGACTAATGCTCAAGGAGACAAGGGCGATGACGGTGTGGGGTGGCGTGGGGCAGCGGCGACGGCGGTGCAACAGTTAGGTTTTAAAGAGAAGGGAGAGAAGAGAGAGAAAGAGAGATGGGGAAAATCCGCCTTTTGGTTCAATATAATTTAAAAAAAGCGACGGACAGTGTCTCTTTGTACGTCGCTTTTTAAAAAATATTTGACTAAAAAGCGACGGACTAAAAGTGCACTATCCGTCGCTTTTTTAAAATGTTTGACTAGATATTTTGACCAAAAAATGACGGACTAAGAGATGCCGTCTGTCGCTTTTTAAAAAAATTAATTAATAAAATAAATTAAAAACGACGTACAACGTGGATATTTTTTAATTTATAAATAATTATTTTATTAAAAAGCGACTGACGACATCTCTATATATATTAAATAAATAATTATTAATTATATATATATTTAGGGAAAAAATCCGCGAAAAAAGCAATGGACTAAGAGATGCCGTCCGTTGCTTTTTGTAAAATAATTTTAAAAATAATTAATTTTATGAAAAATCGACGGACAGTGTGGAAAATGTCATCGCTTTTTTGTCCGTCGCTTTTTGGCAGTTTTTTAGTAGTGAAACTTTAAAAACTTTGCTTTGACTTGCTTCTTAACTTCTAGACTTCTCTTGACTTTGATCCTAACTTTCCTTGAATTGGATTAAGGATTCAAGGTTCATGATCTCATGTTTATGGATGATTTCATGATGTTTAGATGTATCTTAGAATTTTGGAATCAACTAGAAAACATAGGTACATTGCTAAGGAACAAGTACGAAAAGGTGGGGAGCGAATGGGGAGAACTGGCGTCCCTGGCGCTCTAAGAGGCGCGGGGCGCCAAGCCTCAACATTCAGGGACTGGTCTGGGGCGCGTTGGCTGGCGCATCTCCCCAAGGGTGAATATTCAGAGACACTTTTGGGGGGCGCTGGCTGGCGCGACGCCCCACCCCTATCCCCAGGTTTTTGAACGACTTTTCTTCTCCCTTTTTCGTCTCTAAACCTTCTAAACTTCCATGGTACCTTCCCCAAACATTTAGAATCATTTATACCCTCAATATATGATAGATTCAAACCGAAATTACACTTGGAAACATGAATCAAACATCAAGCAAACCTCAACAACACAACCCACAAGAATTCAAACGAATTTCATCAAGAACTCAAAGGATTTACTTTCAAATCAATATAACCTTGCTGAATTGAATCATGTTTGGCGTGTGGGTGAACTAATCCAACGCTATGTGATATCACATACCTTGTAGGGATCACCCTCGACGAATTCCACATGCTAAACTCGACGATCTTGATGAATCTTGCTTCCTCTTATCCTTTCTCCTCTTTTCTCTTTTCTCCAAGTCCTAGCGTGAACTCTAACTTTTCTAAACTGATCAAAATCTGGTTTTACCCCAATTAATCTCCTAAAAATGAATTAGAATTATTAGGTAAGGAAAAGACTAAATTACCCTTCCAAAATTCGGATTAGACTTTCCTTAATCCAATAGCCCAACTTCCAAAGGGGATAACTTACTCATACGATCTTGGAATCGTACAAACTCGGCGGCGTTGGAAAGATTATTCCAAGAGACTTCCAACCATATTTGGAATACACCTAACTCATCCTGAACTAGGAGTTATGGCCGTTTGAAGTTGACCAAAACTCAACTTTTCCTAACTTGAACAAATTTTCCAGATTTTCATTCTTTCCAAAATGACTATTTCCAATTGTTAGCTTCTTCCGAGTTATTTTAAATCGCGAGATGTTACATATACACTTATAATTATACTAATACATATTTTTCCCTGCTCAGTCACTTTTGTCTTTCTCTCTCTCGCTTTAGACAAATACAAATTATACAAATACAATGTACAATTTGTGTTTGTATAATGTGAGAGAGAGAAATTTGATATGTAAATAAAATGTTTTAACTCGATTCAATTGTATACAAATTCATTTTATGCAGATATAGAAACTCAACCATTGATTAATACATAGTAGTTACATATATACAATTATTTAACCGATATACATATACAATTCATCTCTCTCCACTCTCTTCCCTCTCTCGCTCGTCTCTCTCTCTCCAAATCTCGCTCACCTTTCTAGCCAAACACAAAGAACGTATACATATAGAAACACAATTTTCATACAAATCAGATGTTTGTGAATCAGATGCCTGCTGTTTATACAAATCAAATGCTCCATGTTTGCTATGGAGCGCAAATAGCAAAATTGTAGTTGTAGAGCGCTAATATAATTTTTATTTTTGCTATTCCTAAAATTTACTCTTAAAAGTATTACAAATTATTAAATGAGTAGAAAATGATATTCTAATTGGCATATTCAATAAAGTGAAGTCTTAATCTTATTTTAAAACATTTTTAGAACAATTTTAATAGTTTATGTAACAATTGATTATATTGAGGGAAAAAAATCAAAATTATAATCAATAAGAGAGATTTAAACATTTGTATTGTTATGTAGCATACAATAATTTATATATGTTTATTCTTGTCTTATAAAATAATACAAGAAATATTATATCGTCAGTTGAAAAAAAATTAATTATTAAATTATAATCCATTACAATATTTCTTTAAATAAGAGTAAAAACAAAAACAAATAAATATTAATCAAGAAAATTTAACCAAAAAAACTAACAGATTGATCTTTACACATCTAAGAATTAATCAAGAATCCATAAAATTTGATAAAAGTTAAGCAAGTAATAATATGTGAAAGCCAAAGTAACAAGTACAACGAAACAAAAAGAAAGAAAATCCATAGCCAAAATCAAGAAAAAACACTTCCAAGAATAAGAAAACTAAACGATTCTTTTTTTACTTCTTAAAATCGATCTTACCTATCTCACAGATTAAAATCAATCAAGCTAAGAACACTATAAAAAATGACCTCATTTTTTATTATTATTTTCATGGATGGTGCCTCTGTTTCAAGTTTTATCACCATTTATAGGACTAAATTTTTTGTTTCTTGGAAAAAGAAGTAGACTCTAGTTCCTTCTTTTTTGTTGGTAGTTCTAAGGAAATGTAGAAAAGAATTTAGCAAAAGAAAGAAAGTAGAAATGTAACAATTTTGTTGCCAAATTGGCTTATAAAAAGAATTGGCCAATCATATTTGTAAACACTTAATTTTTTATCGAAACTTAAGATTTCACATCATTTATAGTGGTCAAATATTTGAAAATTCAAATTAAATGTTTTAATTTTTTATCTTATTTCATTAGGTGTATTTTAAAAGATTTGAAAATCAACAAAAGTAGAGTCACAAGGTACATTTTGTTTTTAATTTATTCAAAAGTTTAAAAATAAATTAGTGATTTTAATTTTTATATTTTTAGATCTAGCTATTCAACTTTTCTATATTTTTATTAAATACAAAATAATTAGTTAATAATATTATTATTTATTAACAACCAAAAACTAAAAGAACATAACCTACCCATTACCCTCATCCCACTTAACCACAACCCCACTATCCTAAACACACACACGTACATAATCAGAAGACACACCCCACCCCTATAAAGAACAAATGCACGGAAGAAGAGGAAAAAAAAAAACCTACAAAAATCAGCAAAACAGAAAAAGGGGGAAAAAAATCTGCACACTATCAAAAAAACACCAAACGCAGGAACGAAAGAAGAAAAAAAAACCTTCACATTTTATTTTATATTTATTTTAAAAATCCACAAATAATTCACTTCTTCTCTTCCTTTTCCATTACTTTCATATAAATACAACACATATACCACTACATACAATCTACAAAAAGATTTGTGAGTGTTTGAATCGAGCTTCGGTCAAAATTTTGTGGTACTTATTCTCTCTATTTAAGGTTAAACTTTATCTTATTTTTTTAATTTATTGATGAAATTTGATGTAACTATGTGATATGTTTTCTTACACTTTTGTTTTATTCATAATTTGATTAAAATGAGTAATGTGTTAAGTGTTATATCTCTTTAATGAATGAAAGTAGCTTTATTTGGTGGTTATTTTTATTTATTTATTTATTTTTATTCATTAGTTGTGATCTCCTAAAATGAACGGGTCATGGTGTTGTTCTTTTCTTGATTTCGATGCTAATAATGATAAAAATAGGAATTATTAGGTTCAAAAAATTATTGTCGTTTTATTATGAAACAAAGAATAAGATTTATCTTAGCAATTCGTCGTTGTTTTGTTGGATTAATAAGAAATTACAATATGCGTATGCCTAATTTTGCCTTTAGCTTTAAGATTAAAATAAAAATATAATATGTGTAGGCCTAATTTTAACATTAACTTTAAGAGTAAATAAAAATAACAGAAATACAAAATAATTCAAAATTTTATATTGTATCCTAGAAGTTTAGATTTATTTGATTTTATTAATTAAGAACTAATATTTTTCTTATAACATTAGATGAGTTTTAGGCATGTTAAAAAATATTTATTTTAATTAAAAATGTGTTACACATCTTTTTTGAAATACTTAGAAGAGAAATTCAAGAATGTGGTGATGCACCTTGACAAAATTATTCTAATAACTATTTTATTTAATTGAAATCAAGATGTGAGACATAGAATATTAGGTAACGCACTCGAGAGAATAAAGCAGTTATGCTTCGAATCTATTAAATATCAAAACCAAGAATGCGGTTACACATCTAGGTTGAGACCAAATAAAAGTTCAACAATAAAAATGCGAACAAGTCATGGCCTGAAAATAATATATCCATTAAATAATTTAAGATGAGTATAAGTCAATAAAAGTGACCATGCTAGAACCACGAGACTCGAGGGATGCCTTATACCTTCCCATCGGTCAATAGAATTTCTTACCCGAATATCTAGTTCGCAAATCATAATAAAGAGTCATTCCCTTTTGATTGAGGATTAAAAAAAAGTGACTTGGAACACTATAATTCAATTCCAAGTGGCTACTTGTCACGCCCCGAAATAGGAGCGTAACTGGCACTCGATACCCTAATACATTAAGTTACCCATTGAAACATACTAACTAAACCAAACTTGTGAGGCAAAAATATTGGGCAGCACAACCTCTAAAAAGTGAAGCCTGGACCTAGAGGTCATGACCTGAAAGAAAATAACCATACAAACAATGGTAGACAAACCAAAAAAAGTAAAGATGTACTATCTAGCCGACGAGGCCACAACTAAAAACATACCTACTTACACAAAAAAAAAATCCAGAATATTGTATCCACAATAGCCTCCATGAGTGACATAAGCACTGTCGGGACAAGGCCCCGACTATACCCAAATTGTACAACAAAAGTAAACATCCTCTGATAGCCCCAGGATAAGAGGAAGCTTACCAACTCACAGTTGAACTTGAATCCTAGCGGGTGGGTCGATTAAAGTCCCTGCATGTACCTGCTCGCACAAAACAAAAAGCAGCGTCCCCAGGCAAAGGGACGTCAGTACGAATAAAAATGTACTGGTATGTAAAGCGAAAAGTAAAATCGTAAATAGTTATTGTAAAAGGGTAATAGAGATACCACCTGAACTGAAACCCAAATAATCTCCATGGCTGACCTTTAGCCCCCCCTACTACTTAAATATGCATGGTATGCTCGTATAATCGTATGTCGTGAATACATACATATATATATATATATATATATATATATATATGCAAATGCATGACATACCCAACCAAATGCTAGCAATGGTGCTGCTTTCCGGTAACGAACCGACATCATATTCGCCAACTTATGGCCATCTGTGTCTCATACGTATAAATATAGGCAATAGGCCCCATACCTCCCGAATATAGCTCGGGAGTAGAATGCATAGCATGTCATGTCATGGATTTATAACACCTATGAGTTACTGTTGTCATGTTGCCAATCTTGGCCCATTTGTAGTCTTGTTCTCATAACCCCATAATAACTTTCGTATAACATATAACAATCTCATGGAACTTGATATGCTCTTCCAAATAAGCTTGAAAAGTTAACTCGAATTTTATAAGGATAACCTAACCTTGTTGATATTCATAACAAGTTTAAGGTGACTTACTTAGTTCCTAACTTGGTTCCTAGATAATTTATAAAAGAAATATTTCAAAAATCAGGTGCTCTAATAGTTTACATTTAAATTATATTTGAGAGTTTTGAAGGTCGTGAGCTACTTTAAAGTTTTTCTTTAATAATAACCTTAGTGGAGAAAGAGGGCTGGTCACAAGTAGTAAGGGTCTCGCGTGACATTTTAATTCACATCACCCAAGGAAGAATACAAATTCATACGTGCAGACATATAATCAAGGAAACTGATAAAATGACGTGTAGATGTCGAACACTCTATTTATCCGAACGAGTGAAATATCAAAATAACAGAATCATGAAAATAATTCAGCTGTGATCCCAATGCCTTTCACTGAAGGTCTTTCTAGCAAGAGAATAGCAAAATATCACATTCGGCGTTTTAGGAATTTCCCAGAAGTGGTGCTAAAATGAGGGACGTAGCTTCGCCTTAACATACCTTTTCAATGAACGCTCGAATGGCCGTAGCTTCTTCACGAAAGTTGTTCCTTACGTCCTAAACTTCGCAAACACTATATATACACAGCTGGTACACACCTATAAACAGTTCATAATTGTTCTTAAATCGGCAGATTTGCCAAATGGCCTCAACTTGACGAAATGTCCGTAGAACTTCATAAAAACAATCATAAAAGAGTCTCGAGATGATTACCTTAGTTAACCAAGTGTAAACCTTGA
>JAJOOS010017215.1:0-28940 GCA_029582725.1 Solanum chiquidenum
CAAAATGGAAATTTACAGAACAATTATATTCATTTTCATTGATATTTCACAATTGTGAATATTCGAGTAAAAGAGAAAATATAATTTCTCACTATTTTTCATTTATGTACAATATTGAATATCCTCGAAAAAAAGACAATTTTACCCCAGCAGAAAGTTGAGATTTACAGTAATGCCCCTAGAAATCATCTTCTCCGTCGTTACGCCAGACACTGTAATTACTCTTCCAAATCCGGCGAAACTGCAGTTTCCGATGCTTCCTCATAACTCTGAAAAAAACCCCATTCTTCACCGCCGACGCAGAATGCCGGCCAGATTTATGAGCGAAGGGCTCCACTTTCTCCGGCGCAAAAAACCCTTTTCCCATCTGGTTCAGAGTGTCCTCATACATGTTGAATCCAGTGAGAAGAATCCCATCTAACCCATGAACAACAAATCTCGACTCGACAAAAAGATTCGGATCGAAAACCCGAACTCCATCAATAGTGACGAAATCGTCGTCTCCCCTGTTCGTTTCCACCAAAATACTGTAATGGGGAAGAAGGGTGCAAAGGTATGGGGAACAAGGGAAGTAAGGTTGCGGAGTTCACTGATTGTGAGTCGGCGAGAAGGGATGACGTGGGGACCTGTTAATTTGGGATGTGCGGGGACCAATAGGATTAATTTGGGTATTTTAATTATGATTCATTTTAGAGGAAATTGGGTGGGTATTGGGTTATGGGGCAGATAGTTAAGTTATGGGTTAAAAAAAGGGGTCAAACGGGTAGTTCAATAGGATTAAGACACATGTAAAAAAATAGGGATCCGTTAGTGAGAGGGGTATATGTGTACCTATAATTGGACGGCAAGGGCTTATGTGGACGCAAAGTATAACGGAGGGCATATACGTACCATTTATTAAAATTCGGGGGTAAATCCGTCCCTTTTCCCTTTTTCTTATTATAAAATGACAAATATAACTTCTAATATTTTAAATTTTTCTAATTTAATATATTTATAAATAATAACTACTCATAACTCGTACCCTTTAATTTTAGTGTTGATAGTTTCATAACTTACGAGTATAGTTTAAATTACTTTCCCTTTTTTGATATAATTATTTTTTATTTGACAAGATGGAAATATAAATATCATAAACACCATATATAAAACAGTATTATATTAACAATTGTTTATATTTTTTGTGTTTTATATTATTATAATTAAATAATTTATTTTGAATTGATTTATGGAATTCATATTTATTTGATAATGGAAATTGTAAAAATGATGCTTGTATTGTATTACTTTCTCTTTTATTTATTTATTTATTGTATGTTTTCCTGAAGGAAGACTTAGAAGAATTTTTTTTGAAGCATAGTTAGGAATTACTTTTACTAGAGATTTTTTTTTTACTTTGACTTGTAATAGTAACTTAAGTACACATATTGACAACATTACTCATTCAGTCCACTATGATCCTACTTTTTATTGTAAAACATAATTAATATAACTATCTTATTTCAATCAAAAGAATTACGAGAATAAGTTATATTTATTTTTGCTCTCAAAGAAAATCAAAGATGAAATAAATTATTATATGATATCATTGCTTATTTTTATGCATATGTAACAATTTATTTTTGTCGCTATTCTTTTCTTGCTTGAAATGTATTTAGAAGTTTTCTTTTCATTTTTATTACTTTGTGAATATAATAATGTAGATTATTATTTTTTATATGTCTTAGCTACATAATTATAAAAATCTATGCCTATGTATTATTTAATTGTGGTCTTTGATGAGATTGCAATATGACACGCCTTTTATGCAATCAAGTTATTTATCTTCTTTTTTTCTTATTTTTGTGAGTTTTACCCCTTATATTTTTCAGTCATTTAATAATTTTTACAAATAAAATCAATGCACAACGATTAATGTACTTAATGTCATAATAATATAATATATTAAAGTTATGATAACTCATGTCTTTTATCTTCTTTATAACTTCTAATCTTATTAAATATTATTGATAACTCCTATTTGTTTCATTGTTATAATTTTTACATTTCTTTAATATGTAAATAGTAAACAAATGTGATGATAAAGACGTAACATGGAAGTTCAAAAAAAAATTAATATCAAAATTGGTGTTATCATAAATGATCGAGTACTCAAAAGATAGATAAGATTAAACAAAAAGTATTGTTTTCAACTTAATACATAAAATGTTGTTTCAAAATATGACCTCTAAATTATTTGTTCTACCATATGCATATAAAGTCTATTTAGCATATTGAAAAAACATATCATATTTCATATGAGGGCAAAAATTTACAATGTCTTTTATGTCACTAGCTTGAATATAAATATTTCATACTACATTATAATTAAAAATTATCAATTCATAGAATTATTTTTTATAAATAATAAAATAAATTAATTTAGTAATTTTCATTACAATTGAGCGAAGCACGAATTGTTTCACTAGCGCGCGCACACATATATATGGTAAGGGTAAAAGAATAAAATAATAATATTTTTTAAAAATACAATTTTTTTTGGGGGGGGGGGTGTGTGGTAGGGTGTTGGGGTAAATGTGGGCTAAAGAAAATAAAAATTTAATTTTTTTTTCAACAATAAATTTTAATTTTTTTTGTGGAAAGCAGGGGGTGGGACAGTCAGAAGTTGAGCGGGTAAAAAAATCAAAAAATCTAACTTTGAACTATTTTTCAAAAATAAAATTTTAAGTTGTTAATTTTTTTTTTTGTTGGGGGGAGGGGCTAGTTTGGGTGTAGTAACAAAATAAATTGATTTTTTTTAAAAAGAAAATTTTAAAATTTTATTTTTTTGAATGGGGAGGGTCGGGGTACGGAGTGAGGTAAGGAAAAAATTATAATTTGAGGAAAATAAGTTTATTTAAGAAATATTTTCTAAAATATTTAAGCCAACAAAACATGAGAAAATTAAGAAACATTTTCTTGAATGAGAGATAAAATGAATCAAGTAAAAAAGAAAGTAAAGATATTTGAAGAGTAAAGTAAATGAAATAAAATAAAATGAGTAAAGTAAATAAAAAACAAAAGTCAAAGGTGATTTTCTTTTTTTGGAGGAAAATTTAGATGGTTTTGAAGCCAAGAGCCAAAAGGCTATCTGTGTCATTTAGGTAGTCGTGCCAGGTCGTGCCAAAAAAGTGTCCTGCCAAATAGTTTTACTCTTTCAAAAATGTATATTTTTAAACAATCTGACATACTGAATGCTAATCTGAAGAATCCAACTAACACAGGTTATTGAAACTACATGTTGAATATTTTCATGCAAAATTGAAGATAATACCTATGTTGCTTTACTCTCCAAAAAATATTATCGTGTCTATCTGGTATTTATACAGGCATGGACAAATGGTCGATTGCATTCTCCTCTCCACAGAGTAGCAATTGTCGAAGAAAGTGATAGATTCTCTATTCAATTATTTTCATTATCAAAACCAGGTCACTTGATAGAGGCGCCAAAAGAGCTTGTGGATGAAGAACACCCTTTACTCTTCAAGCCATTTGAAATTCTTGAATTATTTGGGTATATTGCCTCACAAGCTGTCTATGGAGCTCTCAGTGATCTTTTCAAGGCTTATTGCGGTGTCTAATATGTTAATTGTGAATTTCCGTTCCTCTCAGAATACTGTTAGTATGTATAGGATTTTTGAAAGGACATTCGTCGTTGAAATGTCTTTTTGAACGAGCCACCATTTCCAATGGGGTTCGTTGGGAATTCGTATTTTTCTTAAGTAGTGTGCATCTTATGTTTGAATTATTGAAGTTGGGAATTCATGTTTAGTTTGTTTGTGTTTTTTTGGACGAATAATGAATTTAAAGTGGACGATCTTACTATTTAAGAGGAAATGGTTCAACGTTATCCTCTAGTATTATTTGGATAAAAAATAATAATCCATATGAACAATTTATATCAAAATTGTGATACAATTTGTATTGAAATTATGACGATCTATCAGAATTCAGAACTCATTACTAGGCCCATGATGGGTATATATATATATCATGTGTTAAATGGTGAACGTATATATGATCATTTTTTAATCGTAAAATTAAGGAATATAAATATCATTTGTTAAACGGTGAGCGTATATATGACCACTTTTAATAAGAGAGATATATTCATTCTAAAACATAAAATTAAGGGATATATTATCTTTTTCCCCTTTTTATGATATCATTATAATTCAACAAGTTATTATAAATAATTTATATAATTTCTATCCATTTTTACGGTCCAAGAAAATAATTTGGAAGGAACTCATTGTCAACAATAGCAATAAGGTTTGTGATTGAGTGATAATTACTCGTTCATCCTTAACTAGAGGTCTCAGGTTCGAGACTCCCTGAATACAAAGTTGTCTTTGTGTGAGAGTTGCGGAGGACTACAATTAACACCACCACATTATTTCCAAAAATTGTATTATAACTTTTTCTATCACTATCAGATAATAATATCGAGATTATTAATTTTAAGGAAAATGATCAAATATGTCATCGAACTTTATGAAAATATCTTATGTATGTTATCCGTTAAAAGTTTGTTTCATCTATACCATTTTCGTTTGAGAAAAGGCTTATCCATACCATTATTTGTTAACTGAAAATAGATCCATTTTCGCAAAACCATTTTGACATATGGACAATTATTATTTAGTAATGTCATTAATTAAATAACTTTTTAAAAGGAAAAACGCTCAAATATGCCATCGAACTTTGAGAAAAGACTCATCTATGATGTCCGTTAAAAGTTTGTCTTATCTATTGCATTTCCGTTAAACTAAGTACCTATTCATGTCCTTATTTTTTAATTGAAATAAGAGTTAATGTCCATGTGGTCAACAGTGATTCAACCACAACTCTTTGAAAAAGTCAAAACCCTTCAAAATTCATAATCCTTCAATGTGGAAAGAAGTTTGCTTTTAATATAATATGATATAATATAAAAATATAGAAAATATACTAAAGTGAGTGTTTTAAGGTGAGGATATTATAGTAATCTAACATTCAAGTTAGAAAGTTTAATACATAATTACCCCATCAAACTTGTGCCCTCTTTTGAAGTAGACACCTAAAATTTGCGGGGATCCTATTACCCTATCCAACTATTTTCAACCATTCCAAATACACTATTTTTACAGTATTTGGAATCTCATAACATGTGTGTGTCTCACCCCCCAAATAAAACAATATTTTTTTATTTTTCTTACCCGTTTAATTGTGGGTCGGGTAAAACCCTGACCCACTCACATTTTAACCCTTTAAAATTCTTCCAGAAAATTCGTGTTCATTTTTTTGATTCCTTTTCCTTTTCTCTACATGATATTTTGTGGGATGTAAAGAAGAATAGGAAAGATGAAGGTATTGTATACTCACTGGAGTGAACTTAATCAAGATCGTCTTGAGAGGGTTCTTTCATGACCATTACCTTCTATATTTCTTATATTAAGCTCTATTTGAAAGAGGTGAAAATATGAAAAATCCTTAGTTACACATCTAATTTTCTTAAAGAAAAGCAACAAAATGGTTCAAATTTCCTACTTGCTGCTGCTTATAGTGGACTCCTTTGTTCCCATAATAATAAAAATGGTGAATTTTTAATCTGCAATTTTGTTACTTTTAGTTTGCAAGCTCCCTTACTTGAATTATTCAGATATTTTTATGAAATTGAGATAATTATGACTTAGAAATCATACAAACTCTTTTCAATCCTTAAGTAAATGTGTGAATGTAACAACAATTAGAATACAAATAAACATATATACAGTATTCGTCAATAATCACCCTGAAAAGCATTGGCCAAGAAATCCTTTGTTCTTGAACTTTTTAGGGGAAGTGATGACTTGCAATCTTTGCTACGTGGCACATTCACATTGGTTTAGGGATTCATTCACGTGCCCCTCAACACTTGAGATTACACCTTCTCTGAAAATAGGTTAAAATGGTGTATTTATAGTTGTTGAAAATGATTTCGTGGGGTAATAGGACTCCCACAAACTTTAGGTGTCTACTTCAAAAAATGATCCAATTTAAATGAGGTAATTATGTATTTTTATTTCATTTTTCTCAATATTCTTTTTACTCTTTATTTCTCAAACTTGTGTCTGTTGTTGTAGTTTTTCATAGTCCAAAAAAAGGGAAATCAAAAGGAAAGGAAAAGGTAGAAAAAATGAATTGAAAGATCTGCTGAAACTTTTGTTTTTTCTACAAATCTCAAAAGCTGAGTTGTTTTTTTTATAAAGAATGGAGAATGCTTTTTTTTTTTTTTTTTGTATTTTTGATAGTAAATCTTGTTGTTACTTTGTTTTTGTAATATGAAGCGATTGAGAAACAATGCATATGGTTCATCACGTTGTAAATCATAAGTTCTTTTCTGGTCATTTCTCTACCTATGGTGCTTTTTTATAATTTTAGATGTCATTTTCTGTCATATCTAACAACTTAAAATAAATCTTATATTTTTTTTATTTTTGATGAAGTGAAATATGACACTTAAGTTATGCTTTTTGGGTGAAATTTATATTGTTGCTACGTGAATTCAGTAAAATAACATATTTCAAATATAAAGGGAAGAAGAATTCTTGAATTAAGTTTATTTTTATTTTATTGAGTTAATTATAAATAACTAAGGCCATTCCTATTTATGCTTTTGTAGAGATGATTTTAGATGCCAAAAGTCTAGATGATTTTAGATGCTAAAAGTCTAGAATATTTTATTCCCTTCTACATATATTTCCCTCAAGTATCTAAGATTCTAAATTTTTTAGACTTTTTGTAAGTACAAAAAACAAAGGTATTATTCTATAAAATTCTAAAAGTTCCACTAAATATATATTTTGTATCTCCAAAAAATAAACTTTATTTTTCACAATTTAGTCCATTTAGTAGTTAAACTTAAGAAGTGTGAAAGAATTTTCAACCTACATATGTTGAACAGTTCTTCATTTGTGTATAAGGTTGTATAGGGTGATTCTTAAATTGTGCTTAGGTTTTAAGATCAATTCTTTAGTGTGAGAATAAATTTGGAGAGGAATTAAGGTCATAGAATTCCCTACCACAAAGTTGAGTTGAAACTTTTCTACCGATTGAGTTTTTGATATAAGATTCTACTTAGGTTAACTTCAAACACTCATATATCTCTGCATATAATGAATTAGGTGGCCTATGACCTATCAAATTAATGTTCTCTGAGTCTTCGTTCCAACTCCACCAAGTTTGCCTTATTTCGAGTTCGGGATAAAAAGTTATGATTGTTTTACTAGAATATGTGCGGACTGAAAAATTCGGCGAGGACGGACACCTGGTCATTTGGCGACTCGCCGAATGGGTTGGCAAATCGCCAAATTAACTCGCCGAAATGTTCTGAAACCATAAGTCTTTGTCTATATTGGCGATCTAAAGCGCCATTTGGCGAACCACCGGATATTTCAGCTAGGGAACCTCCAAATCACCAATTTGGCTGACGAGATTCATTAAAATGTCGTTTTCTTTGATTTTATGGTCTTTTTACGTTCCCAGAATGGTGTTCATGATCTTTTACCATCAATTAACTTCCATAACTCCATCTTACCTAATATCATCATTATACATATAGAAACTCTCAAAATCCCTAATTATTCTTCTTCCAAAGATCAAGCACTCCAACAAAAGGATTTCTCCATTTTTTCAAGATCTAAAGGCTCCTAGTTCAAGATTCTCTTCAGGATACCTAAGGTTTTCAATTTAAGACTCTTCTCCACACTTCAACTTCTAAGATTTTCTTCAAGTTTCTCCAAGAACATTATTCTTTCAGGTATGTAAGACTACTCATAGTGATGGACTAGTTCATTCTCATGCTCTACATCTAAATTCAGTTAGTAAAATGTTATGTTTAGGATTCTACCACAGTTTCTTGAAATCTGAATTCAGTTTGTATTTCTATTCTGAGTTCAGATTCCTTAATCATTGAGATTCCATTTATCTTATACATGTTGATTCTTAAACTGATGTTCATACTTTCATTTTCACGTGAACCCTATTTATTGATGTCATATTTTTAAAATGTCTCATACTTGAAAAGTGAGTCCATGAGTATTTTAAATGCATGATTTGAATAGAGCTTTAAAAAATAAAAAGGACATAATGGTTTCTGTAACGACCTATTCCCTTCGTTATAGAAAAGCCAACAGGAAATTTTTTTGGGCCGGAAAACTTTTTGGTAGTAACTTGGAATTTCCCAACCTAGTCCAGATTTGGACGAAATCGAAGTTAGTAAGGTCTAGGGAAATCTGGTAACAATTGAGAGATCTAATTATGAATTTGATCATATGAGGAAATAACGAATACGTTAAGGAACCCGTACGAATTTATGAAATCAAATTCGGGAGAGAAGAACTCCCAAAACTGATCTTAGCGTGAACGGGTATTTTTTAGTGTCATGGGATGAAGGTGTGCTGTGAAATGGGGGTTTGGAACCTTTTAATTTAGCTCACTGGTTTAGTGCAACCCGCTGTGGCAGAATTATTTCCGCCAGGGCGGGGATGCTGTAGCGGGGTGAGGACCACTGTGGTGGGACAGACACGACTTAAGTCGGAAATAAACCCCAAAAACGTTTTATTCTACAAGTTTCAACTTTGAGAGCTAAGAAACGAACCCATGTGTTTTCTTGACAACTTTTCACCATTCTTGAGGCTAAAGGTAAGGTTTTCACTCCCCGAATCCATTTTTCGATTCGTAGAACTTAGTTTCTTAGGTAATTATCGATGGGGCAGTGTTTTGATCTGGGATTTATGGTGGAAGAAACCCTAATCTGGGTATAGGGATCAAGGGTTAACCTAGGGTTGATAGTATTTATTATGATATGGGTAATTAGGTTTTGTTTATTGACCCTCACGTTATATTGATTGTTTGTAAACTAAGAACAAGCGGAAAGAATCCAAAAAGGGAAGAATCAAGTTTCTTAGGGGATTCAAGCTTTGTTCGAGGTAGGTGATGGTTGTGATTTCATGTTGGTGTGATATGTATTTGTAATTACTTCATTATGATGCATGTATGTATGCGAATGTTGCACTATTGATCACACTAATTGTAAATGAAGATGATTGAATAATTATATGCCATGAATCATGACTTGATTGTATGATTATGAGAATGTACATTTTGATTGTGATTGTGGCTTGTTGAATGAATCGGGTGTTACATTTTGACACACTAACTTGGATCGGGTGCCACGTTCCGGCGCATATATGGGATCGGGTGTCACGTCTGGCACACTAACTTGGATCGGGTACCACGTACCGGTACACTAGCAGTTTGGGTATGGGTACCGTGAGAGGACCAATGACTTGGCATAATTGTATATCTTGAGATTGTGAAATTGTATGTTGTTCGTAAGTAATAATTGATATTGTATATGTTCGGTGTATGCATGTTTATTATTGTTGTAATAACTTATATATGTTTCACCTATTGGGATAGCCGTGTGATCCTACCAGTAAAATGTGGTTGTGTATTGATACTGAACTTGCTCTTTCTTTGTTGAGTACAGGCATCTTCAGGCGGCTACTCATTCGGCGAGAATGGAGAGCATTCGGCGCATCGCCCAATGGACCCCAAGACCGCCGAAAGTTACAGCAAGTCATTAAAGGGAGAAGCCAAGGTGAAGGTACATCGCCAACCAGTCGGCGACTCGCCAAGAGGATTGAGCGAGCCTGACTTAGCTCACCCTTTGGCCCATTTCGGGTCACTTTTAGGGTCATCTATGTAATAATGCCTAAAACTATAAATAGGCCTTTAGGGGTTCATTTTAGGGAAAATTATGCGGTTAAACAAATTTATACTACTTAATTACTCATCATAGCTATAGTTTGCTATAATTACCACTCACGACTAACATTATACATTAATTACGCGGGCTGACTTTGGGTTTGTATAATTAGCCACGTTTGTATATGTATAATTTGTCAGAATATACAAATACATATGTATAATATACAATTATCTAACCTATATACATATATAATTCACCTCTCTCCCACTCTCTACCCTTTCTCGCTTGCCTCTCTCCTCCCACTCCCAATCTCGCTCGCCTCTCTCCTCCCTCTCCCAATCTCGCTTGCCATATATACAAATGCATATGTATACATATACAATTCACCTCTCTCCCACTCTCTGCCCTCTCTCCTCCCTCTCCCAATCTCGCTTGCCTCTCACCTCTCTCTCCCCATCTCGCTCACCTCTCTCCTCCCTCTCCCAATCTCGCTTGCCATATATACAAATACATATATATAATATACATTATCTAACCTATATACATATACAATTCACCTTTCTCCCACTCTTTGCCCCTTCTCTCTCGCCTCTCTCCTATCTCTCCCATACTCACTCGCCTCTCTCCTCCCTATAACAAGTAGCTACGAATTGTAATTATCAAACTATAGCTATGGAGAGTAATTGAGCTATTTTTTAGTGGCTATATGTGAAATTTCTCCTTCATTTTAGGGAAGACTGATTTGAATATTGTGGTTATAAATCTGAAACTCCATGTGTGAGTGTTGAAAGCTTGGTATAAGCTTTTGTTGAACTTTGTTTTGAAACATTGGTTGCTTGGGATATTGATTCCCTTGAGGTCATAGTAAGAGTTAGGTGCTTCTTGTTGGATTAACGAATTGAGGTCTTTGGGTTTAATATACCCTTAGGTTACTCTTTGTTTCCTCTTTTTGTGTATATCTATCTATCTATCTATCTATCTTTCTTGTATTTTTTATTTCCACTGTTGTTTGTGATTCTTCTTGTGAGAATTACATCATTTGGTATCAGAGCTGAGTATTCGTTCCTACAATTCTAGTCTTAGGTTTTGTTGCTACAAAAAAAAGTGTTCAAACTCGTTTTTTTTGAGAAATTGTTGATATGGGTATTGTTGATTTGAGTCTTCTTTGGAGTTTCCAAGGTTAGATTAGTGTTCCCTAACCTATTTTGAGTCTAGGGATGAGATTTGAAAGGGTTTGGTTCACTATTGAAGAATCCACCATTAAAGGTTGAAGAAGCTTTGAAGAAGACAAGTGGGTTTTGAAATCTGAAAGTTTTGGCAAGGAATTGAGTGCTAAAAAGTATTGGGGTTTGTTCCCTATATCTAGGAGAGCTTGTATCTCAAATTTCGTGAAATTCCGAGTTAAAAATCTTAAGGATTTTATTTTGGGTCTTCATAGTTGTTCTTGAAGGTTTGAAGAACATGCAGATCTTCAAGAAGGGAATATTTGAAAAAGAAAGAGTTTGATTCCCAAAACGAAGAAAGAGAAAGTGTTAAAGTGTTCGTAAAAAAGGAATTTACCAAAAAAAGGTAAAAAATAAAGTACAAGGTGCAGGGGGGACCACATGGATTTAAATTTTGGAACTTTGAAAAAGCAACAGTGATCCATTAGGCGAGCTAAAGCGGAGATCGCCTAACTCACTCGATGTCTCACCCATTGGGCAGTTAGGTCGCCGAGTTGGCCTTGATTTGAAGGGTGCTACTGGAAAATTCGGCGAGCTCAGCCTTGGTCGCCGAATCCATTTAGCGCATCGCCGAACTTCCACTCAGATCACCGAGTTGCCTTGGCAGATTGTCAAGTTTGGCGAGCCAATCTTCAAGTTGGCGAGCTGAACTTCATGTTTGGTGAAGAAAACATGTCATTTGGTGATGGGAAATTCTTTTTATGACCCTTATAATCTCAGGTTCTAATTCCTAGTTTCTTTTCTTTTGATTCTAGTTCGTAGACAAGAATCCTAAATAGATTTTCAACTTGTAATTACCTACTTGTTGACTATTGGTTCTTGAATTCACTTTTTTGTTAGTGCTTTTCTTTTCGTGCTTTTTCGTTTTACTTCGTAGTTAACTTCTTGATTCAAGTCCGTTTGCTTTAATCGAGTCGTCCGTTCTTCTTGAAACAAAAATCCATTCCGACAAGAGTAGAATTGGCTCTTTTTGTGATCAACCGAGTTTAAGCAATCTTCAACATTAGTCGCGCCAATTTGAGAGGCAATCAAAGGAGTGTAAACACGAGTGATTGTGAGTTCATTTTACTAACGCTAATGTTGTTTGTTATTTTGTTGAGTATTTCTTATTGCTAGGTACCATGGAAATCGGAAGCAAAACCTACCCACCTAAGGGAAAGGTTACCTTAGAATCTTCCATGGGGACTCCTACTGAAGAGAGTCAGATAATGAGAATGTTGGACGGAAGCTTGGCCGAGTTGAGAGTGTAACACCCCAAAAAAATTTGAGCTAAGACTCGAACCATTATTCGTAGTGAGTAAGCTTTTACCAAGGAATTTAAGTTTTTGTGAGTGTTAAGGTCACTAGATGTAGCAAATTGAGTTCCAAAAAGAATCGAATTGGAAATAGAAAAATCTGAAATTTTGCAAGTTAAGCTAAGTATGAGTTTTGGGTCAACTTCAAACGACCATAACTCCTAGATCATGATGATTTAGGTGTGCTAACAGATACCATAGGAAATGTCTTCGAATTATCTTTCTAACGCCACCGAGTTTGCTCAATTCTGAGCTCTGATTAAAACGTTATGACGGATTTACTAACGTCGCGCAAACCTGGCAGCAGCTCCGCGACGCGGAGCCAACACGGACTTCACTGCCTGGTGAAAAATCATTCCGACTCCCATCTCATTTTAATTATTTCTTTAGGGGTATTTTAGTCCTAAAAACCCTTAGGAGGTCATCTAAATTGCCCTAAACGTGTAGAAAACCAGTTTTCTTAAATCTAAACCCTCTCATTCACTCCAAAGATTCTACGCTCAAGAAATTCAAGAAACACCAAGGCTAGGGTTCATCTTTCAAGATTTTCCGTCAAGTTCTTCAAGAAGATGGTTCTTTCAGGTATGTAATCTTCCATAATGTTGGGTTTGTTCACTCACACACCAATGATGTAAATTTCAGCGTTAAGTTCGTTCTAGAAAGTTGAAAATATGATGTTATTGATATGTGTTCTTGAATTTGCTTTCATTGTTGAATTGGGATGAAATTTAGGAGTTCTTGAGATTATTATTTTGATTTATATAGTAGTTTTGAGTTAGATTCTTGTGTACATGTGATGGTTATCTGAACCTAACGAAAATTTGAGCAAAAGTATCTAATTTAGGTGATTTGGGGTTAGAAAATGAAGAAAACAAAAGTCGGGTAAATCTGGCACTTGGCTCTACGTCGCAGACCTGCCTCCCCATTTCATAAAGTTGTCTTCGCGTCGCGGAGAGGTCACGGACCTCTCTGCCTCAAAAGTTATTTTGCGACCAATTATTTTAATGCGTCTCTGCATCGCGAACTAGCTTCCAAGTAGTGAATTTTTTTTTATCTATTCTCATGTTTAGCTATCTAAAATCATTCCAAACATCATGAGACCTGTCCTATCACAAATCACAACCTTGAATTCATAAATCACATTCAAGGTAGAGTTGAGATTCAATGTCTTGAAAGTTCTTTCGAACATTTTTCAGAAATCCCTTTTTGTCTTTTTGAGGAGTCTTCTACAAATTCTAATAACTTGTTTCAAGACTCGAGCAAGTGAGTATGAGAGTGAGAATAATCTATTCATGAGTCTACCTTGTCATCATGAGATCTTTCTTATCATGAACCATAACTATTGAATTCATAATTCACATTCAAGAGATAGTTAAGAGTAGAGTTCAAGAAAGCCTTTGAGTTCAATTGTGAATCCTTTGAGATCAATTATTGATTTGAACTAAGTTTTGAGGAAGTAAGTCAGAGAATAAGAAGAGTCGTATACATGAGTTCCATATACTTATGTAGACCATCGAGTCGAGTTGTTTCATGCCCATAATTTCGCATGAACTTCGTAAGTTGAGCATCTTTCAGAAAAGTGGTATCTTCAAGTTCTAAGCCTTTAAGTGTTGAGTTCCTAATCCCTTTTGAGAAGCATCTTTGAGTACTTGAGTTGAATATTTCATGCCCATAATTCCGCTTGAACCCTATAAGTCGAGCAGTCTTGAGATGAGAAGTATCCTTGAGCCATTGAGTTGAGTAGTTCATGCTCATAAATTCTGCATGAACCCTCTGAGTTGAGCATTCTTGAAGTGAGTAGTATTATTGAAGTTCTTGAGTTCCAAGTATTGAGTTCTATCTACGGTTGCTGAAAACCTTGCATTGAGTCGTTCACGACCATAATTCGGTATGAACCACATTTTAAGAAGTCTTTTACAAAAAATTTAACTTTGTTTTAAGACTTAAGTTTTGAGTTCAGTAAAGAGTAAAGTTGAAGTTCTTTTCTTCAAAAAGTATATGGGGACTAAGTATTCCCAAAGAAATTTAAAATGTTTTCATATTTAAATAAGAACAGAAACTGATATTTCCAAAGAGCCTTCGGTCTAATTTTCAGAAAAGAATAATCTCTTTCTAAATGAAGCAAGAGAGGAAACTGAGATTTCCAAGATACCTATTGAGCTAAGTTTTTTTGAGCACTAATCTCAAATCACAAAAAGAAGTATGTTTTTAAAACATAAATAGCTAGTATATTTTGGGAGTAGTATTGAGCACCGATATGGGGGAGAATTCAGATAACTCACAACCCCCATAAACCATGTAGCCACCATGGGTAGAAAAGGGTCATACTTTTTAGATGAACCCTTTTCACAATAGACTAGTGGATCCACTTAGTAATTCAGGTCCTATACCTTTGGTCAGGTATAGGATGCGTTGACAGAGTGCGGAAGAATGTTGTATCATCACAATAGCTCTTATGTGATGGTTATCGGTTAGAGAAACTCCTACAACAGTATTTGCATGGTTCCTCAAGGGGATCTGCTTAATATGAATGAGGGTATGGGACTTCATTCATGCATTGCACAAGTAGACTTTGAGATGGAGCATGGTATGTCTTTTATGATATTATGATTATGAGTTAACATCATGTTTTAAACAATTTTCCTCTTTCTTTATATTGCACTTGTTTTAAACTGCTTTATATTGAAATGAGTTCAGTTATGTTGAGTTGAGCCAGGTAAGTTCTTCAGTTTCTTTCAGATTCTTTTAAGCCTATGTTTCTTTTTTATCAAAGTTCAAGCTTATGTTTATGCTTTATAATTCCCCTTACATGCTCATACATTCCACGTACTGAGCCATTTGGCCTGTATTTTCTCATGATGCAGACACAGGTATTCGGGATCATCAACTGGAGCTTCGTTGATACATTCGAGAGTTTGAGTTAGCTATGGCGAGCCTCCTTGTTTTCGAAGGATTTCATTTACCTTTCAGTTTAGTCAGGATGTCGTGGGTCTTGTCCCAACTTCCATCTTTATCAGTTAGAGGCTTCATAGATAGTCAGTATAGTTGAGAAGTTTGTATTATTTATTTATTTTATTAAATATTTCAAAGACTTAAGTTGCCTATTTTATTGCCTATTGTATAGTGAGTTGAATATATTATTTTTATTCTAAGTTGTTCATTTGAGTTAAAGTTCTGAAAAGTTGAGTTTATTGAATTTTATTTAGTTTTAAGCTTTTGAATGCTTAAGTTAGTCTTTCGCTTGTAGTCAGCCAGGATAAGGGTTCGCTTGGGGACCAACAATGGTTCTTGAGTGTCGGCCATGTCCAGGGTGTAGACTCGAGTCGTGACAGAGAGGTCATCTATCTAGGATGAATTCTAGACTGACCAAGGTGGAGGATGAGATTTGGGCCAAAGAGAGAGAGTTCATACTACCATCGTATGTGGTAAGGCAAACTATACCTAGGAATGCCATGATCAATCAAGAGCAAAAAGAGAATATTTTCCACTCCAAGTGCCTCATCCAGAGCCAAGTATATGTCTTGATCATTGACAGTGGAAGTTGTGCCGACCTTGCTAACATTGTTGTGGTGGACTACTTGAAGCTTCCTACCACTAATCTTGCTAAACCATACACATTTCAATGGTTGAATGAGGAGGAATTGAGGGTACATGAACATGTGTTGAATAAGTTCCAAATTGGGAAATATTAAGATATTATCCTTTGTGATGTGATTCTCATGCAATCTAGTCATGTACTACTCGGGAGACCATGGCAACACAACCATGCGTCAACACATGATGGAAGGCACAACACATACACCGTCATGTTGATAGGTCGTAAGTATGTCCTTAAGCCAATGTCACCATCCCAGGTCATATAGATGTATTGTAAAATGGATGAGTTGAGGGATAAAACGAGGAAGGAGGAAGGACATGTGGAGGCTGAGGGTCAAAGAGAAGGAGAAAGAATGAAGTTGAAAGGAAATGTCAAGTTATTGGCGGAGCATAAAGAGATAAGGGAGGATGTGAGAGTCGAAAGTGCACTGATCCTTACTTCACATAAGGATCATGAGTTGCAAACTAATCCATCTCACTCTCCCCCTCCTCATTCTATTTCTTTCTTTTTGCAGGATCCTCGTGAAACCCTTTCGATGGATACACTTGTGGGCTGTCCAAAGATTCCTAAGGGAGTGTCACTTCAAGGTAAAGAAGATCCTTCTCGCGGGCGTCAAGGTACAATAGCTAAACTTAGCACCTTTACCATTGCAAATGAACAAAGTGTAAATGTTAGCTTGTTTTTATGTGAGCCTATTGTTTCTTTACCATATGTTGATAATGTTCTTGTTGAGAGTGTGGATACACTAGTTGATCCTATTGATGACCGAATTGATTCTTCTAGTAAGATCGATTTGTGTCCACCTAGTGTTGATACCTATGCTTTGAATGCTAGTTCATTATCTTGTGATAATTGTGTTGATCAACCGGCTTGTGAGTGTAGTACACTGGTTGAGGGTTCTTGTAATGTGATTAAGAAACCTCAATTTGGTGGTACTAATGATAATGTTGATAATTTGATTAGGAGTGACTCTTTGAACATATCTATTGTGGAAGATCCAATTGCTTTCTTTGCTCATAGAGATCATATGCTTGAAAATGCTTCGAAAAATGATATGTGTCTTTTTTAGGGTGAACTTGAGTGTTTTACTTCTTCCCTAGTGGTTGCTCATTCATTTTTTAAGAACAATATCTTAATTTAAGATAATGAAATCACTCTAGTGATGTACCTAGTGGTGTGAATAATGAGAGCAGTATAGTTCTTGATAGCTATACTTGTTATAGTAACCCACTATGGTGTGTAGCCTTTCCTCCCAAAGATGGAAATATCTTCTTGGAAGATGAAAGTACTCTTATAGGGAAGGATTGTAATGAGGAGGAATGTGGTTTCTATTTTCCCATTACCTCTTCTTCTTGGTGTGTTCCAATTGTCAATGGTATGACCCGTGAGTTCGAATCTATTAGTAGTCATACCCATGGAAACACCCTAGAGGAAGTTGACTTAAGAGACACCTTTCTCTATTACTTGTTTACATATGATGATACACATGCTGTTGAGTGGAGTATGTTGTTGGAATATGAAGGTGGGGAGGTACTCAATCCAAGCCCATGGATTTCCTTTCTATTTGACCCCGGTAGTAGTTTGACTTGTGGCACTTGTGAAGTGATGCTTGGTCAAGATGGCAAGTATCATTTGTTACTTGACATAAGGGAGGCCTTGTGCTTGTTTGAATGTGAACCAATGAGGGCTTACATATGAAGTTGTTTAGGTGTATTGGTTCCTTTATTCTACCCCTTTGTCAAGGTCTATTAGGTAGCCAAGTATCTATTACTTTGATGGGTTACAAACCCTTGGTTAATATTTGCGATGTTTGGTTATATGTTAAATTTATGCATCCTTGGCATGGTGATAAATTTGTTATTACTAACGCTAACCCTCATTCCATGATGATTTTGTTCTTGTTTGCTTCCCCTATGGTTTTGCAAGGTATGGATTCGAGGACGAATCATTTTCAAGAAGGGGAGAATAATGCAATCCAGATTGCCTCAAGGCTATCTATTCACGAACTTCAATGTATTGATGGATCTTTCATAAGGATAGAGGCTCTGGGGCTTATATGGATGCCAATGAAGGTGTTCCATGCCTTGCATGGCAACCTACACACTTTGAAGGAGCTCCTAGTTGAGCAGCACTATGCTTGGATGATAGCTTGGAGCGTGGGAGGAAAGACAGTTGACAAAACTGTCACTTTGGGCGAGCATGTATATTCGGCGCATCGCCCAATGGATTGGGCGATGACCAATAGATCGCCTAATGGCCCAAGGAGATACAGAGCCAGGCTGCTCATTCGGTGAGCATGGAGAGCATTCAGCGCATCGCCCAATGGACCCCAACACCGCCGAAAGTTACATCAAGCCATCAAGAGAAAATTCAAGGTAAAAGTACATCGCCAACCAGTCGGTGACTCACCAAGAGGATTGGGTGAGCCCGACTTAACTCTCCCTTTGGCCCATTTTGGGTCACTTTTAGGCCCATCTATGTAATAATGCCTAAAACTATAAATAGGCCTTTAGGGGTTCATTTTAGGGAAGACTGATTTGAATATTGTGGTTATAAACCTGAAACTCCTTGTGTGAGTGTTGAAAGCTTGGTATAAGATTTTGTTGAACCTTGTTTAGAAACGTTGGTTGCTTGGGATATTGATTCCCTTAAGGTCATTGTAAGAGTTAGGTGCTTCTTGTTGGATTAACGAATTGAGGTTTTTGGGTTTAATATACCCTTAAGTTACTCTTTGTTTCCTCTTTTTGTGTCTATCTATCTATCTATCTATCTATATATCTATCTATCTTACTTTCTTGTATTTTTTATTTCCGCTGTTGTTTGTGATTCTTCTTGTGAGAATTACATCAAACTCCCTATTTTCCTTTTCTTAGACATTTAAACCTGCTTCCGTATCTTTAAATGCCTTAGTTTTTGGTTAAGTTGTTTAGCTTGGGTTGTAGTAATGGTTCTCCCACCGGAGGGTTAGTGTGAGTGCCAATCATGACGGTCTGGGTCGTGACAGTTTTATATGTACTATTTGAAAATTGAGAAGAAAAGAGCAAAATTGTCTTTCTGAAAATTATTTCAGTAAAGTAAAGTAAAGTTATGGTTTGTCACGACACAAAGTACACCTTAGATGCAACATGACGAATAAAACCCCGAAAAGACCTAAACAAGCTACTAAACATAAGTATGACGTAATAAATATACAATTTAAGAGATATATATAATATGAATATCAAATTATAAGATGATATAAAAGATAGCAACATAGTACATAAGAAATACATTGAACACTACTAAGTCTGTCACAAACCTTTCTAACATCATAAGAGTGGTGGAGACGTAACCCACATACCACGTACAAGTCTGAAACTGTAAAGAAAACAAAATTAATAAAAGAATTTATGGCTTTGCCCTTGAACCATGAGGACTCACCAATTCAAGTGACCAAGTTGGGCAATCTGGATCTGAGCACGTATGGGAGGAGAAGCGTCCAATCCTATATTATAAAATAATATAGGCACAAGTATGCATTAGTACATCCAAGTATGGGAAAATGCATAAAAAACATGAACATGATCATATGAGGACTTTAAACATGATATGCATGACCAAGTTAAAACATAGTGCAAAGCCTTTAAGAAATTCATGAATCATAAATAAAGTCAATGCATACTTAAAAACCATTTGAAAAGCTTTCCTAAACCTTTGATGAAAAACATAGTTCATTTGTGGGATACTTACCGTTAACCTCCAATAAGACCATGTGAGCTACAACATAGAATCTGGTGTAACCCTTACACCGAAAAGGAGATTCTACTTGCCAAGGTTTACCCCATAACATTAATTCATAATTGATATTGTGGATCCCCTAGTTAGGTCATTTAAGACAATTCTACGGGGGCACGTAGTTTGGGACAAATAGATTGCTTCTAGAGACCCGACCTCTACTAACGGGAGAGCCTCCATCTCAAAGTCCTCTCTATACTAAGTAAATTCCAACGGAAAAGACATAATCATATTCATATCAAAATACTTAGAAAGACACATATAAACTATCAATCTAATCATAAGTCTTCATAGAGTAGCTCATTTCAAAAACATGATTTCATAAAACTTTCATATTAGACACTTACCTTTCTAAGCATCTAAATCATGATTTCATTCATATGTGAGAAACCTTAGCTTTCACAATCATTGATACTTATCTCAAAAGCATCCTTAGTTCATAAAACATCTTTTCCATAAAACATGGATAACTTTCATAATCATAATTCATAACTTCATAAGTTTTGTTGATAAATTTATAGTCAAAATCAAGTATAAAGCATGAGTCCATATGAAATCAATTGAAAATCATGTAACTGAATCAAACCATGCATAATAGGATTGAAATAGACACTTGAATCATAACCAACAAGACTCATAGATATTTGCATTAAACCCTAGTGAAACTGAGTGAAATTGAACTTGGAGATTGAGATTCCTTTGGGACCTAATGGATGAAAGGGATCCATTGGTGAATTCTCACTTGATACCAAAGCCTAGAAAAGCAAGAGAAAGAAGAACTTGAAGCTTGAAAGCCTAGATTTTATATCTTAAACTTGAGAGAGAATTGGAGAGGATGAACTTAGATGAAAATAGGGTTTTTTGTAGTTTTAGGAATTGAAAGTCAATTATAGGACTTAGAATTAGGATCAAAATGATATAGTATAGTCATTAAATGCATAGATAAAAACACCCAAGTACTCTTAAGAAATAATTATCAGACAGATGTACGTTTGGAGGTCTACGGTCCGTAGGGCGGACTACGATACGTAGATCACCTACTACAGCTTGAAAATCTGATCAATTCCCACAAGTTAGTTGTACGACCCATTGTAACGACCTATTCCGTTCTTTATAGAAAAGTCAACGGGGGAAAATTTGGGGCCGAAAAACTTTTTTTGTAATATTTGGATTTTCCCCCAACCTAGTCCAGATTTAGACGAAATTGGAGTCTTTGAGGTGTAGGGAAATTTGGTAACAATCGGGTCAATTATTTATGATTTTGATTACATGAATAGTTAGATAACTCGTTAAAGAATCCGTATGACTTTACGAAATTAAATTCGGGCGAATAGAACTCCCGAAATCGATCTTAGCGTAAGGGGTATTTTCTGAGCATCGTTGTTTAGAGGTGTGTTGTGAAATGGAAATTTTGGAATTCTTTAAATAGCTCACTGGTTCGTGCAAGCCGCTTTGGCAGAGCTTTTTGCCGCTCTCGGGGCCGCTACAGCTGGATTAGGGTTGTTGTTGCTAGCTCGACGCGACTTAAGGTCATCAATAAACCCCTAAACGATGTTATTATGCACTGTTCAACTTTTAGAGCTAAGGAACAAACCCCAGGCGACTCCTACTCATTTTCACCATTCTTGAGGCTAAAGGTAAACTTTTCACTCCCCGAATCCATTTTTCGATCCATAGAACGTAATAGAATGGGTGAATATTAATGGGGGAGGTTTTTTTTGTAGATTCTATGGTGGAAATAACCCTAATTTGGATAATTGGGATTATGAGTTTGATCTAGGGTTCATAAAATTGTTAGTAATTCAGGCAATTAGTGATTGCTTATTGATTCCCGTATTATGTTGATTGTTTGTAGACTAAGAACAAGCGGAACGAATTCAGAAAGGGAAGGATCAAGTTTCTTAGGGTTTCAAGCTTGTTTCGAGGTAGGTGATGGTTGTGATTCTATGATTGTGTGATGTGTGTTTGTTCTTGCTTTATTATGATACTTGTATATGTATGAATGTTGCAATGTTGATCACACTTGTTGTAAATGAGTTAGATGAATGATGATTGCCATGAAATCATGACTTAAATGTATGATCTTGATGATATACTTGTGATTGTTATTGTGGTGTGTTGAATGGATTGGTTGCCACGTTCCGGCATAACTAACTTGGATCGGTTGCCATGTTCCGATACAACAATGGGATCGGTTGCCACGTAACGGCATAATTATGGGATCGGATACCACATTTCGGTATGCTAATTGTTTGGGTTTGGGTTCCATGAGAGGACTAATGATTTGATATAAAATGTGAAGTTGTTCGTTGTTCGTAAATGTTGATAATATTATATATGTTCAATATATGCATGTGATTATATTAGTTTTTTACTTATGTATGTTACACTTAGTTGGATAGCCGTGTGATCCTACCAGTACACTGTGGTTGTGTACTGATACTACACTTGCTCTTATTTTTGTGGAGTACAGGGCATCTTCAAGCGGATACTGACAGACCTCGCTTAGGAGATCAGTGATCGTTCGAATTCAAGGGTGAGTCAGTTCTTCCAGGCTGCCATGATTTCTTTTTTAGTCTATGTCCACATTTCGGACTTAGACATTTCTATTAGTTATTAGTACATTAGTTGTGGATTGCATCCCTTCTTGTTTAGGCTTGGTTCATTGTTAGATGTTTTGGTACATTGACTTTCAGGTTCTAGCTTATTTTTTCCGCATTGTTTAGTTTGTTAGACTTTTATTGGAGTTTATAGGAACTCCCTACTTATTTCTTTAGTATTTAACTTCCTTTCGTAACTTAAATGTCTTAGTTTTGGTTGAGTTGCTTGGGTTGAGTTGTAGTAGTGGTTCTCCCACCGGAGAGTTAGTGTGGGTGCCAATCACGACGGTCTGGGTCATGACAAAGTTGGTATCAGAGCCTATGTTTGTTGATCTCGATACTAAAACGAGTCTTGTAGAGTCTCACGGAACGGTACGGGGACACCTTTACTTTTCTTCGAGAGGCTATAGGACTTTAGGAAATCTTTATTTTTCTCTTGTCTCTTTTCATGCTATGACTTGATTCCAATTGGTATATGGCGATTCAAATTGGTATCTAACCTCCTTCACTCTTCTATGCGCAAATGGTTAATACTAGATTTAACGGCGTCAGGCCCGTAGCTCCCGTCAATGCTTCGGTTGAGGAATTTATAGCTAGAGGTCACGGTCGAGGCAGGGGTAGATGAAGAGCTAGGGGTAGAGGTCATGGAAGAGTAGCGTCTGTTGGAAATGGAGCTCATATTGAGAATACTCCTGTGAATGAGAATCCTCTTGCGCATCATGAAGAGATTGAAAAGGAGAATGTTGATCTTGAGAATGTTGAAGAGGTAGGACAAGAAGAAGAGGTGCATGCTGAGACTACCAGTGGTCCCCCCATAGACCCAGTGTTAGCTCGACATATCATGTCATGTTTTAAAGGGTTGGCTGGTCCTGGAGTGCTTCCATATGTTCAAGCAACTCAAGCTCCTGCTAATCCCCCTAATACTAGCACTGCGCCCAAGACGGGTGGAATGGGAGGTAATGATGTTTTCTTTCGTCCTTTGTTGGGTTCTGTTATGACTAGTAATGAGCATGAAATGTTGACTAAGTTTTTGAAGCTAAAGCCTCATGTGTTTCTTTGTTCTGAGAATGAGGATGCTTATGAGGTCATCTTGGACTGTTATGAGAGGTTTCATAAGTTGAGAATTATCCATCAGCATGGGGTTGAGTTTGTTTCCATTCAACTTCATGGTGAGGCTAAGCAGTGGTGGAAAGCTTATATGGAATGTAGATCTTCTACTCTACCTCCATTTACTTGGACCCAATTTCATGCTCTGTTTCTAGAAAAGTATGTGCCTAGGACTTTGAGGGATCACAAAAAGGATGAGTTCATGGCTTTGGAGCAAGGTAGTATGACTGTGGCTACTTATGAGGCCAAGTTTCATGCTTTGTCTAGATATGCTACTCAATTGGTGACTACTGAGGAAGAGAGAATTCGGTTATTTATTAGGGGGCTAAATTCTAAGTTGCAAGTATTATCTGTTCATATGACTTCTGCAGGGAGGAGCTTTAATGAGGTAACATACTATGTTAAGAAAGTGGAGGGGCTGAGGTGAGACGGTCAAGCTAAGACATGTGCAAAAAGGGCCAAGAACTCGGGTAACTTTCAAGGTTCTTATTCCAAGGGATCCGGAAGGCCAACGCTTACAGCCAAGAAAATTTAGTCCGCTATGCCCGCCTCTGCAGGTACGTACTCGAAAACTCTCTCTCATAATTTTTAGGATAGCCAGGGAGTCGCGTCTTTGATGGGCGGCAGACCATCTTTTGATTGTACTTGTTACAACTGTGGTGAACCGAGGCATATGATGAGGGATTGTCCCCATCCTCATGTGTTTGATTCCGCGCAACAGCCTTCTAGAGCAGTGGTACCCGTGGGGAATGGTAATAATGGTATAGAACATCCACAAGGTGTGCGAGGAGGTAATTAGGTAGGCCGTGGAGGTAGAGGAAATGGTAATGCCGTGGAGGTAGAGGAAATGGTAATGCAGTCAGAGGTAATGTGCAACTAGGCAGGGAAGTGGTTCGTCAAGATAATAGGGCTCAGTGTTATGCCTTTCCGGGCAAGAATGAGGCAGAGACGTCTGATGCGGTGATCACATGTTCTATTCTTGTCTGTGAACGGATGGCTAATGTGTTATTTGATCCGGGTTCTACTTATTCATATGTATCTGTGCGATTTGCCTCAGAGTTTGATATGATTTGTGATATACTTAATGCCCCTATCCATATATATTTCTACCCCAGTTAGAGAGTTAGTCATAGTTACCCATGTCTATCGTACTTGTCCTATTTTGTTTATGGGATTTCAGACTTGGGCTGATTTAGTGATTTTGGATATGATTGACTTTGACATAATCTTAGGCATGACTTGGTTGTCCCCCTATTATGATGTGCTTAGTTGTAATACTAAGTCTGTAACTCCAGAAATTCTGGGAAGGGAAAAATGAGAGTGGGAAGGAGTGTACAAGCCTAAGCAAGCTAAGATTATATCCTCCATTCGGGCTAGTAAACTGGTAGAGCAGGGATGATTGTCTTATTTGGCTCATATTAGGGATGTTGGGATTGAGGCTCCATCCATTGAGTCTATTCCTGTGGTGTCTGAATTTATTGAAGTGTTTCCTAATGATTTGCCTGGTATGCCTCTGGATAGAGATATAGATTTTTGCATTGATTTAGAGCCTGGTACTCGTCCCATTTCCATCATTCCATATTGCATGGCTCTGGCAGAATTAAGATAGCTTAAGGTTCAAATCCAAGAACTTCTTGATAAATGATTTATTCGTCCTAGTGCTTATCCATAGGGTTCTCCAATTTTATTTGTTAAGAAAAAGGATGGTAGTATGAGAATGTGTATAGATTATTGGCAATTGAATAGGGTCACTATTCAAAATAAGTATCCTTTGCCTCGAATAGATGATCTTTTTGACCAATTGCAAGGTGCATCAATTTTCTCTAAGATTGATATAAGATTCGGTTACCATCAATTGAAAATTAGGCCTGAGGATGTGCCCAAGACGGAGTTTAGAACTTGTTATGGGCACTATGAGTTTTTGGTTATGTCGTTTGGTTTGACCAATGCGCCTACAACTTTCATGAGTTTGAGGAATAGGATGTTCCAACCGTTCCTTGATTCGTTTGTTATAGTGTTTATTGATGAAATTTTGGTCTATTCAAAAGGTTAGAAAAAGCATGCCGATCATCTTCGTAGTGTTTTGGGTGTTCTTGGGAAGCAAAAACTATATGCTAAATTTTCTAAGTGTGAATTTTGGTTAAAATCGGTTGCATTTTTGGGGCGTGTAGTTTCTACAACCCGAAATGGGCTTTCATTTCTTTCTCATCATCTTAAACCATCCGAAAGGCTTACGCCCTTGGGTACTTTACATAATCTAAAATGAGGGAACTCCTAATGCGAAGGTAGACTCCGGTCTTCTTATTCAAGTAGTTAACATTTCCCTTCGGTAGGCATTCCTTGGGCAAAGAGGTGATTTACGCATCCAACGATAAGATAAATGGCCTTGCTTGCATTTTGTGATCTGCCAATTGCAATACATGAAAATGGCTGACACAACCCATTCAAACAACTCTTATATACGTGTTATTTCATGCACATTTGTAGCTGCAGATCGTCTTCTCCTCCTTTCTTTTGAAGTTCAATGTCAAAAATCGTATTCTCAGCCTAGCTAAAGCGAGGCAGCACTATTCGCTTGAAGTAACCCCAAACGATTGAGGCGGTTAAAAATTGGGTTCGATCAAGTTTTATGACGGAAGTTAGGAGTTTTGTGGGGGTCACTAGCTACTATCGTCGATTTGTGAAAATTTTTGCTTCCATTGCCACTCACCTGACTAACTTGACCAAAAAGGAGACACCATTTGAATGGACTGAAAAATGTGAGGAAAGCTTCAAAAAACTCAAAACTCTTTTGACCACCACGCCCATTCTAGCATTATCGGTTGAAGGTAAGGATTTTATTGTTTATTGTGATGCTTCACATTCTGGTTTGGGTGTTGTGTTCATGCAGGATAAGAATGTTATAGCTTATGCCTCGCATCAATTGAATGTGCATGAGAGGAATTATCCAACACATGATTTGGAGTTGGCAACGGTAGTGTTTGCTCTTAAGATCTCGCGGCATTACCTATATGGTGTTAAGTGTGAAGTGTTTACCGATCATCGTAGTTTGTAACATGTGTTCACTCAAAATGATCTGAATTTGAGACAACGAAGGTGGATGGAGTTACTTATAGATTATGATGTGACCATTCAATACCATCCGGGCAAGGCTAATGTAATGGCAGATGCTTTGAGTCAAAAAGCGGTGAGTATGAGTAGTTTAGATTGCTTGAGTGAATCCAAGCGACCTTTGGCTAAGGGAATTCAGACCTTAGAGTCTAAGTTCATGCAGTTGGGCATCTTAGAAAGAGGTAGGGTGTTAGCTAGTATTGGAGTAAGGGCCACATTCATTGAGGAGATCAAGGCCAAACAATTTGAGTATCAGAATTTGGAGGAGCTTAGAAAGAAGACTGTGAATGGTAAGGCATAAGAAACCACTCTTGATACGGATGGTGTACTCAATTTTAAAGGGATAATCTGTGTTCCTAGAGTAGATGACTTGATTGAGAAATTGTTGGCAGAGTCTCATGGTTCGTGATATTCTATTCATTCGGGTGTGACCAAGATGTATAGAGATTTGAAGCGAATTTATTGGTGGCCAGGCATGAAGAAAGACATAGCAAAGTTTGTGGCGAAGTGTCAAAATTGTCAACAAGTGAAGTATGAACCTCAAAGGCCGGCATGTTTACTTCAAAGAATGCCAATCCCGGAATGGAAGTGGGGAAGAATAGTCATGGATTTTGTGGTTGGTCTTCCCAAGACTTTGGGAAAGTTTGATTCTATTTGGGTAGTGGTTGATAGATTGACCAAGTCAGCCCATTTTATTCTGGTAAGAACAGATTATAATGCTGAACAATTGGCTAAAGTTTATGTGAAAGAGATAGTGAGGTTGCGTGGGGTGCCCCTTTCTATCATCTCAGACCGTGGTACCCAATTCACATCCAAGTTTTGGAGGAAATTGCATGATAAATTGGGCACACAACTCACTTTTAGTACAACCTTTAATCCACAGACAAACGGGCAGTCAGAGAGGACTATTCAAGTATTAGAAGACATGTTAAGGGAATGTATGCTTGATTTTGGAAGGCATTGCGATAAATTCATACTTTTGTGTGAGTTCTCCTATAATAATAGTTACACCATTTGAGGCACTCTATGGGAGGGGATGTATATTACCCATATGATGGTTTGAGATTGTAGATGTGAAACCTTTGGGGGTAGATTTAGTGAAGGATGCTCAAGATAAGGTGAGGAGTATTCAAGCTAAGCTTCTAGCAGCCCAGAGTAGACAGAAGAAGTATGCGGATCATAAGGTAAGAAACATGGTGTTTCAAACCGGTGAGAATGTTCTTCTTAAGGTATCACCCATGAAAGGGGTGATGAGATTTGGTAAGAAAGGAAAGTTAAGTCCACGATATATTGGTCCATTTGAGATTCTTTAATCTGTGGGACCTGTAGCGTATAGATTGGCTTTACCTCATAATTATTGGGAGTTCATCCGATATTTCATGTGTCCATGTTGAAGAGATATCATACAAACGGTGATTATATCATAAAGTGGGACTCAATTATGTTAGACAAGGACTTCCAATATGAGGAGGAACAGATTGCAATTCTTGATCGTGATGTGCGTAAGTTGAGGAACAAGGAGATTAAGTCCGTGAAAGTTCAACAGAACCATCGTCCAATTGAGAAAGCTACGTGGGAAACCGAGAGGGACATGCGAGACAAGTATCCCCAATTGTTCGTCGATTCAGGTACTACATCATCCCTTTCTTAGCATATTTCCCTAAGTTTTATCACTTGGGGCCAAGTGATGGGTAAATTAGTATCTATTGTAACGACCTATTCCCGTTGTTACAGAAAAGCCAACGGAGGGAAAATTTGGGGTCGAAAAACTTTTTCACGGTATTTGGATTTTTTCCCAACCTAATCCAGATTTGGACGAAATCAGAGTCTTTGAGGTGTAGGGAAATCATAAAATGATGCAGGCCAACTGGCATCAGTACATGAAATGTACGTGTCACGCCCCGAGACTACCCCCAAGATGCGGACACGGGACCTAGGACCACAAGTGATCCCAAGCTCACCCTGCTGGCATGATCATGAGCATACTAAAGATAATAAACTGATGCGGAAGCTAAATCATAATTTAAAATGAAAAGATGGGAAATACCCATATACTATAACTCAGATAAATGATAACTGATGAGTTTAATACAAAGAAGATATTAACTCAATACTAAACTGAATCTAACTATGTCTGAAATAAGCCTCTAAACAGACTAGAAATGTTGGGACATGCCCCAACTAGATCTAGCAAAACTGAAATTAAAAGACTGAAAGCGATAAAGATAAGCATGTCACTGGTCCTCGAAGAATAATGACTCACCACTGGTGCTGCTGAACTAAAGATCGGGAATCGATCTAGGCGTGATCTGGATGCTGAGAACCTGAACCTACATCACGAGAAGATGTAGCGCACATATGCGTCAGTACTTGAAAGGTACTGAGCATGCATGATAGAGTAAAGTTGAAATAACATCATAACTGAACAAAGCAAATAAGCAATGACATAATCTGAAC